>JAMPIV010020322.1:0-63398 GCA_024509875.1 Oreohelix idahoensis
TACATACACCGTCAAGCATACACATTCGCACGCCACCTATTTCCCTCACCCTACCAAAGCCCCCACACACCCACCCTGCACGTTCCCTCCCCCTAACTATTTCCACTACCACCATAGCCATACTCACCCTTGAACTCAATAGAACTCCTATCCCTAGAAAACCTCTCACTACGACTTCACCAGTACTCCTAAAACTCCCCAATCTGTGATTAGTAATATATACTCACAATTCATGTGGTCACTAACACACTCATCAACCCGAGCTCACCTGCCCATCAAACTAGCTCCATACTAACTCATGTTATCACATTCAGAACCCCCTAAACGGGCGACACTCCTCCGGTCATCACTTAAAATTGAAATAAGAGCTAACTTCCATTTACACTCCTCACAACCCAAGCCACCGCCTCCCCACGTCACACCAACTCCTTCAACGCTCCCTCATAAAAGATATCTGGCTTCTAATACACCCGCATAGATCTCGCACCACAGGCAGGTCCCTATCGACTATCATATATAGGCGTAACTAGAACTACTACTCTCGTTTACCTGATAACTTCATACAAACCAACACCCTACCACCCACCGAACCTCCCCACCCCCTCCCCCCCCCCCACTCACCCCTAACATCACTAATCATATGTGGGGAGAGTAATGTGGCTAATGGTAGAAGCCCGGGAGCTCTGGGTAGGGCAAACCCCCCCCATAACAAACACCCCAATCCTACAAACACACACACCACAACGCTACCATACAATAGCATTTCCCTCAAACAGACTCCCTATACATTACTACAATCATGACTACCCTAACCTCCACCTAACACAACATACACACAAGCACTACCACAACAACACCACACAACACAACACCCCAAACCCCCACCCAAAACCACTTCCTCCTCACCCCCCAAAACCAGTATGACTAGAATAGGAACCAAAGACCAGAAGGAAAACAGCACCGAAAGGATAGTATGGCCGCTGCGACCCTGCTCGCCCTATTTTCCCCCCCCCCCTGCTCCCCCATTCGTCTCTCTTTACAAACCTCCTACACCTTCGTCAGACGAGGCCATGTACCAAAGGTAAAGACAGCTTCCATACACCCCACCTATGACATCCACGAGGCCTCAAAAAAATATAAAATAAGTTGTGATTGAATCGCCTGGTTGTCCGATCCACCTTTTGATCAATAAAGATAGACTTAAAAAACAAAACAAAACCAAACCTCTGTATATTTCGAAGAGTGTGAATGCTAACTGTTCCTGTAGCTCGCTGGTTGTTAACACGACGGATGAATCCTCTCATATGTCCATCTCTACTAGCCTTACTTTTGCAGAGGCCCCACCATTCTCTAACAGCGCCGATCATTAATTGTTCTCAGTAACTCTCCCTTATCTAAATCCAGTGTTCCCTCACTGTGTGTGCTCCTTTTGCAGTCATCTCTCTCATTACCGGCGTACCCCCTACACGACCAGGACAGTAGATCCCCCATACCAGTTTCTGCAGACTTGAAGCCTCTGTGAATGTTTTTCCATACACACACAAACACCCATAGCCCCACATATCCACACACAGACAGACACCCAAGCACACAGGTGCACACACACACACCACACACGCACATTAAAAAAACACCACCCATACCCACACACACACAGACAACATAACCACGCAATGCGAGTGCCCATAGACTGGCTATTTTAGTGCGTATATCTGTTGTAACATCGTGTATATGTATACCTGTCCTGTATGTAAAATAAACAACACACACACTACCAGGACGCAAGCTTTCGATGGTAAAAAAAAAGAACTAGTACAGGTCTCTAACACTTCACTCCGATATATACATATTGTATATACAACAATTAAAATACCGGCACACAAAAACCCTATACCCCAACACTCCCCCATCGTTCTAACACTTCACTCTCTCACAAAATAAAAATAAGCTTGTAAATTTAAGAGGCGAAACAGTTAGTATAGGATTTCCTGATAGTGGACAGCTAAAAATGTATCTTAGAAAAAAATGTATGAACGAGTAAATTAAATATTTCTTATCGGTTTAGTTTTTCGATTAAGCAAATTGTTGCTTAGCGCGCAAAACAAGGAAGGGCGGTGGTTTCATAGACAAAGGCAGAGATCAATAGACAGGGTGTGTGTATTTTTGCTATCGGATTTTTTTCCCCACGCCAACATGTTCATAAGTCATTGTAAAAAACCGCGCACTCTATGGCCTCGTTTTTTTCTTGTGAGCTCTGTCGAAAGACTTTACCCGAGGTATCACTTACGTATGGTCCACAGATACCGCCAATAGCCTCTACCTGTTGTAAACAAACATTTAAAAAAAATCATTCTAAATATATGTATAGACTAAATATATATATAACTATTATCCTCTTCCTATTATCTCAAAGTCTAAATATCACCGTCTTCCTATTATCACCTTCTTTTTGATCTAAAAATCTTCTTCCTTATCTAAAAATCTCAAAGTCTTCCTGTTATTCACTGTTATGTATATATGACTATTTAGCGTATATTTGCTGTAACATCGTGTAATGTTTATAACCTGTCTATATGTAAAACAAACAACACACACACTACCAGGGACGCAATGTTTTCGATGGTAGAAAACTAGTACAGGTCCTCTAACACTTCACTCCGATCTATACATATTGTATATACAACAATTTAAAATACCGGCACAAAACACAACTAAACCCATACCCTCAACACACCCCACGATTTTCGACAGCCCTTTAAACTACACCACACAAATTAAGATACCTACAACCAAACACACTACCGGGTACAATACATCACACAAAAAAGCCTCCCGACCTCACCCACATCCCACTAGTTCAAAAGAAAACACAAAACCTCCAGCCCTTCAAAAACCCCTCCGTAGTAACCTAAACCGCCGTTATATCGCACCACAAAACAAAACCCCGCTTCACATGTATATTTTGAACATACATCTTTCCAATATATAAATTGTCCCATATCACTGTATTATTTACCAATTGTACAATATCAATTGAAAAAATACGAATAGCTTACCAATATTGTTATTTGACAAAATAAAATATATTAACTAAAATTCTTTTTGTTACCTATATAACTGTTCGTATGTCAGCGAAATATATCGTCTTCTTGTTATCTCAAAGTCTTCCTATTGGCTAAAAGGCTTCTTGTTATCTCAATATAACGTCTTCTTGTTATCTAAAAACAATACATACAACAACAACACTAATATATAACAACTCATACCCCACCACGCCACGCCGCCATCTTCCGCTTGCATCGCCCCTGGTCGAATTAATATATGTCTATAAATAACAATCTTTTTGATATCTAAAATAAACACTAATATATTACTATATAAAAAGCAACATCCCACCATCTTGAGGTCTGAGCTCCCGCTGGCGTTCCGCCACATTTTCCTTATAAAAAAAAATCACCCCCGCCCTCTTGTGCACCTCCTGAATTTTCAACGCCTGCCCGCTCCACCACCGCTTCTAAATATATTTCGTCTTCCTATTATCTCAAGTCTATAAAATAAACGTCCTTCTTGTTATCTAAAAATAAACACTATTATATTTACTATATAAAAAGTCATCCCGCCATCTTCCACCCCCTGCAAGCGCTCTGCAAACTTTTTCCTTACATAAAAGTCATGTATCAAGTCTAAATATAGGCTCTTCTTGTTATCTCAACTCTATAAATAACGTCTTCTTGTTACTCAAAAATAAACACTAATATATTACTATATAAGAGTCATCCCACCATCTTGGGTCTGAGCTCCCTGCCGCTCCGCCACATTTTCCTTATATAAAAATCACCCCGCCCTCTTGTGCACCTCCTGAAATTTTCAACGCCTCGCTCCACCAGCGCACCTCGCCCAACATTTTCCTTATATAAAGTCATCCCGCCATCTTGCCCCCTGCATCACCTCCTGCAGAATTAAATATATGTCTTATAAATAACGCCCTCTTGTTATCTAAAAATAAACACTAATATATTACTATATAAAAGTCCCCCTGCTCCGCCTGCGCTTCGCCACATTTTCCTTATATAAAAAGTCATCCTGCCATCTTGCCCCTGCATCACTCCTGCAGAATTAATATATGTCTATAAATAACGTCCTCTTGTTATCTAATAATAAACACTAATATAATTACTATATAAAAAGTCATCCACCTCCTCCCTACCCGCCTCCTCAATTCCTTTATATAAAAAAGTCCACGCACCCCCCGCCATCTTGCTCCGCCTGCCCTCCTCCTCAATCCCTTATTATAAAAAAGTTATCCCCATCTTGCCCATGTGCATCACTCCTGCAGAATTAGGTCTATAAATAACATCCTCTTGTTATCTAAAACAACACATAATATTTACTATATAAAAAAGTCACCCGCCTCCTCCTACCCTCCTCCTCAATTCCTTATATAAAAAGTCATCCCGCCATCTTGCCCCTGCATCACTCCTGTAGAATTAATATATTTTATAAATAACGTCTTCTTGTTATCTAAAAATAAACTCTTCCTACCTAATATATTACTATATGAAAAGTAATCCCGCCCTCCGCCTACCCTGCCCTCCTCAATTCCTTATATAAATAGTCATCCCGCCATCTTGCCCCCTGCATCACTCCTGCAGAATTAAAATATGTCTATAAATAACGTCCTCTTGTTATCTAAAACAACACATATTACTATATAAAAAGTCATCCACCTCCTCCTACCCGCCTCCTCAATTCCTTATATAAAAAGTCAGCAGCCATCTTGCCCCTGCATCACTCCTGTAGAATTAATATATGTCTATAAATAACGTCTTCTTGTTATCTAAAAATAAACACTAATATATTACTATATAAAAAGTCATCCGCCTCCGCCTACCCTCCTCCTCAATTCCTTATATAAAAAGTCATCCCGCCATCTTGCCCCTGCATCACTCCTGCAGAATTAATATGTCTATAAATAACGTCCTCTTGTTATCTAAAAATAAACACTAAAATATTACTATATAAAAAGTCATCCACCTCCGCCTACCCTCCTCCTCAATCCCTTATATAAAAAGTCACCCCGCCATCTTGCTCCGCCTACCCTCCTCCTCAATTCCTTATATAAAAAGTCATCCCGCCATCTTGCCCCTGCATCACTCCTGCAGAATTAATATATGTCTATAAATAATGTCCTCTTGTTATCTAAAAATAAACACTAATATATTACTATATAAAAAGTCATCCACCTCCTCCTACCCACCTCCTCAATTCCTTATATAAAAAGTCACCATGCCATCTTGCTCCGCCTGCCCTCCTCCTTAATCCCTTATATAAAAAGTCACCCCGCCATCTTGCTCCGCCTGCCCTCCTCCTCAATCCCTTATATAAAAAGTCACCCCGCCATCTTGCTCCGCCTACCCTCCTCCTCAATCCCTTATATAAAAGTCATGCACTCCACCTGCGCTCCCCGACATTTTCCTTATATAAAAAGTCATCCCGCCATCTTGCCCCTGCATCGCTCCTCCATCCCACCTCCAGAATATATCATCTTCCTATTATCTCAAAGTCTTCGCTCTTGTTATCTAAACTATTATATATATATAAAAGTCATGCTCCTCCTGCAGCGCGCCTGCACAATTTTCTTATATAAAAATTCCTGTTCTCCACCACCGTGCCACCACATTTTCCTTATATAAAAAGTCATCCTGCCATCTTGCGCCATATAACCTCTTCTTGTTATCTCAAGTCCGCCATCTTGCACCTCCACATTTCCCTTAAATAAAAAGTCATCACCCTCCGCCTGATGCTCCATATGCACAATGAGTATTTCCTTATATAAAAAGTCATGTACCAACGCTTGATGCTCCACCTGCGCAATGAGTATTTTCTTATATAAAAAGTCATCACCCTCCGCCTGCTGCTCCACCCTCAGCATTTCCTTATATAAAAAGTCATCACCCTCCGCCTGCTTTTGCTCCACCTCCGCATTTTCTTATATAAAAAGTCATCACCCTCCGCCTGATGCTCCACCTGCACAATGAGTATTTCCTTATATAAAAAGTCTTGTACCAACGCCTGCTGCTCCACCTGCATATTTCCCTTATATAAAAAGTCATCCCGCCATCTTGCGCCATATATCCCCTTCTTGTTATCTCAAGTCCGCCATCTTGCACCTCCACATTTCCCTTATATAAAAAGTCATCACCCTCCGCCTGATGCTCCACCTGCACACTGAGTATTTTCTTATATAAAAAGTCATGTACCAACGCGTGATGCTCCACCTCAATCCCTTATCTAAAAAGTCATCACCATCCGCCTGATGCTCCACCTCAATCCCCTTATCTAAAAAGTCATCACCATCCGCCTGATGCTCCACCTGCACATTTTCCTTATATAAAAAGTCATCACCCTCCGTCTGATGCTCCACCTCAATCCCTTATATAAAACGTCACCCAGCCATCTTGTCCCTGCACATTTTCCCTATATAAAAAGTCATCCCGCCATCTTGCGCCATATACCCCTCTTCTTGTTATCTCAAGTCCGCCATCTTGCACCTGCACCTTTTCCTTATATAAAAAGTCACGCGCATCCGCCTGCGCCTCCGCCTGAAATCTAACGCCTGAAATCGATCGGCCCCACCTGGCGTTTTTTCCTATATAAAAGTCATGACTCCTCCTTAGCTCCTCCATCGGCTCCTCCATCGCTCCTCCAGAATACTAACCGTTTCCAACATTCCCTACTACTCCTGTGAAGTGTACCGTTCCTGATGTCGATGGTACTGCATGAATAAACTATGTACTGTGAATTGGATACGAATACTAGTCTTACCCGTTGGTCTATGCTTGACCGTGCGTGCTGTGGTGTGAGTGACTTATCATAGACACACTTAAAGAACCTATACACATTCGCGTACGTTATATTTCCATAGTCACACACCTGTCGGCCATCCGTAAGCCCGACTTATGCTGATCGCCATCTATCAGCGAAAGTAATAAGACCATTTATCTTATTGATGACCCCACCAGTATCTTCCAACAAATAAACCTTTAACAAATATCAGTTTGTGGACATAAACAACTTAAGGTAGACAGTGTTAATACCTAAAAGTGAACAGGAGTTGCAGGAAATAATTGATACAGTAGTGATTGAAAATTAAATAAACTCATTAGCCTTAATAGCAAAAAGACATTAGTTATGGTCATTTCGAAGAAAATTGTGTCTCCAGAATCCACTCTCAAAGTAAATGGAACAGTTTGAAAACAACTCAATAGATTCAAATATTTAGAACATTGGATGGAAGATGCATCTCAGAAGTGAAAAGTAGAATAGCCCAGGCAAAAGCAACATTCTATAAAGAGAAAAGAATTATATGCAACAATTTTTTGTCAATGGAAGTAAGAATGAGAGCTCTTCAGTGTCTTATTGAACCATCCTGACATACGGAAGTGAGTCATGGACAATTAGTAAACATGTAGAAAAAGCACTAGAGGACACAGAGGTGTACAGAAGAATGTTAAAAATATCATGAAAAGCTAAACAAATACACTTTCTTTGGGCATGTTATGAGAAGAAGACAGATGGAGTATATCGTGACAACAGGAAAGAAAGATCGAAAGAAAACAGATATAGAGGACGACAAAGACAGAAGATACTGGACAGTTTGACATCATGGACTAGAAGGAAGTCAACAACAGAATATATAAATAGTACTGGAGATAAGAAGTTGTGGTGAGACATGATCGCCTATGCCCACAACGCATGGTACTTGAAGAGAAAGAGATGTCGTCATTCATGAATGTCACTCAAGTCATTATTCATGAATGCCACTAAAGTCATTATTCATGAATGTCATTCAAGTCATTATGAAGCTCTCTTTCATTAATGTAATGAGAAAAACATACAAAGATATGATATGTTGAATTTTTCATAAAGGACAGCTTACTGAGCGCTTGAGATACGAAATGGAATGCTGCATGAAAGCTTCTTGTCACTATTTCTATTCTTACTGGATTATGAAAACAGCATCAATAAACAGACAAAGAATTCAGCCGAGTCTGACTAAACAGCTTGAAGATGTATATTTTGTCGGCTACCTGGCTCTTCTGTCCCATAAGCGTAAACATATTCTAGACCAAATGAGATTGCGTGTTTGAGATGTCAGAACAATTTGGTTTGGGAAGACACACGGACAAGAACAAGATATGCCAGTAACAATAGTCTGATAGTTATATCCCTACAAGATGTGGAATCTTACATATATCTTGGCAGTAATATAGAGAAAGTTGTAGGAACAGCCAACGATATCAAAATAAGAATAGACAAGGCTAGATAAGTTGGCATTGTAGTTGGAAGTTGGAATCAGAAGAAATCAAATAAATACAGAAATACGTCAACTCAAATGTCAAGAAATTTCTCTCATACATGAATAGGAAAAATGGCAACGAGACCGATACAAACGTTTATAAACAGGTGCTGTTACAGAATAGATTGGCTGAAATTGCATGACAAAGATCACCATTGATGAACTGACTGAAATAGTAAGACAAAGATCTCCAGTGATGAACTGATTGAACGAACCAGAAGAATACCAACGGAACAAGATGTGAGAAGACAATCTTGTAGAACAGGATACACATTGAGACAACATGCACGTAGCTTTAACGGCAGGTCCTGTCTTGGGATTCCCAATGTATTATAAATATAGAAAGACAAAAAAAAAAAAAAAAAAAAAAGGAGAAGAGAACTAGAGACGGGGTGAAGAAGATACGGGAAGATCTTGGATGGATGACACAGAACAGGAAGGCTTGGGGTGAGTTTGTTGAAGGTCTATGTGAATGACACAGAACAGGAAGGCTTGGGGTGTGTTTGTTGAAGGTCTATGTGAATGACACAGAACAGGAAGGCTTGGGGTGTGTTTGTTGAAGGTCTATGTGAATGACACAGAACAGGAAGGCTTGGGGTGTGTTTGTTGAAGGTCTATGTGGATGACACAGAACAGGAAGGCTTGGGGTGTGTTTGTTGAAGGTCTATGTGGATGACACAGAACAGGAAGGCTTGGGGTGTGTTGGTTGAGGTCTATGTGGATGACACAGAACAGAAAGTTGGGGTGTGTTTTGTTGAAGGTCTATGTGGATGACACAGAACAGGAAGGCGTGGGGTGTGTTTGTTGAAGGTCTATGTGGATGACACAGAACAGGAAGGCTTGGGGTGTGTTTGTTGAAGGTCTATGTGGATGACACAGAACAGGAAGACTTGGGGTGTGTTTGTTGAAGGTCTATGTGGATGACACAGAACAGGAAGACTTGGGGTGTGTTTGTTGAAGGTCTATGTGGATGACACAGAACAGGAAGACTTGGGGTGTGTTTGTTGAAGGTCTATGTGGATGACACAGAACAGGAAGACTTGGGGTGTGTTTGTTGAAGGTCTATGCTCCACAGTGAACGGAAAGGCAATGAAGATGAGCTCGTATTAATCTTCTCTTTATCATTATCAGGTGCCATCTCCACATTGGAGATCGGTTGCGGTGGATCTCCTGCTTCTTCTGTCTCTTGTCTTGATGATGCCCTCTGATAGACTCTTTCCTGGCCATCTCTTGTCTTGATGATACACTCTGATAGACTCTTTCCTGGCCATCTCTTGTCTTGATGATACACTCTGATAGACTCTTTCCTGGCCATCTCTTGTCTTGATGATGCACTCTGATAGACTTTCCTGGCCATCTCTTGTCTTGATGATAAACTCTGATAGACTTTCCTGGCCATCTCTTGTCTTGATGATACACTCTGATAGACTCTTTCCTGGCCATCTCTTGTCTTGATGATGACCTCTGATAGACTCTTTCCTGGCCATCTCTTGTCTTGATGATACAGTCTGATAGACTCTTTCCTGGCCATCTCTTGTCTTGATGATACACTCTGATAGACTTTCCTGGCCATCTCTTGTCTTGATGATACACTCTGATAGACTCTTTCCTGGCCATCTCTTGTCTTGATGATGCCCTCTGATAGACTCTTTCCTGGCCATCTCTTGTCTTGATGATACACTCTGATAGACTCTTTCCTGGCCATCTCTTGTCTTAATGATGCACTCTGATAGACTTTCCTGGCCATCTCTTGTCTTGATGATACACTCTGATAGACTTTCCTGGCCATCTCTTGTCTTGATGATACACTCTGATAGACTCTTTCCTGGCCATCTCTTGTCTTGATGATGACCTCTGATAGACTCTTTCCTGGCCATCTCTTGTCTTGATGATACACTCTGATAGACTCTTTCCTGGACATCTCTTGTCTTGATGATACACTCTGATAGACTTTCCTGGCCATCTCTTGTCTTGATGATGCCCTCTGATAGACTCTTTCCTGGCCATCTCTTGTCTTGATGATGCCCTCTGATAGACTCTTTCCTGGCCATCTCTTGTCTTGATGATACACTCTGATAGACTCTTTCCTGGCCATCTCTTGTCTTGATGATACACTCTGATAGACTCTTTCCTGGCCATCTCTTGTCTTGATGATACACTCTGATAGACTTTCCTGGCCATCTCTTGTCTTGATGATGCACTCTGATAGACTCTTTCCTGGTCATCTCTTGACGTTACATTCGGACATAGTGCTGCCGCACTCTTGAGCGGTTGCCTTCAATTCTTCCTTCAGTTATGGTCTTCAGTAAGGTCCTATGTATTTTTATACGGACAAAATAATTTAGCTGTCTAATTTTTTATCTGTTTCATTAATTCTCTTTTACTTTCTAAATTATCTAGGACCTCTTTTTTGTTTTATTATCTTCAAATGTTATCTTATTTTATAATATTTAATATCCACCTCCAGCCATAACAAACTACGGTGAGAATGTGTCCTGTAGGTGATTGCACTCAGATTTGTTTAACTTTTTGCTTAGTCTTCCTTTAGCATGTTTCTTTTTCTCTTCTGCTTGTTGGAAGAGCTTCGTTTTGCCTAATCTACGGTGGCGCCGTAGTTAGCAGCCCAACTTGGTCCTCTCCGGGGCGCAAACTTGGGCGCAGTAATACAACGATAAACCTCTTACCCATGCAGCATGTCCCGCCCTCTCCACGTAGCCAGTAGGTCCGAAAATAACGGCAGTAGCCGTTATATCTTCTGTTGTGTATAGAAATAATTACTGTTGTGTATAGAAATAATTACTGTTGTGTATAGAAATAATTACTGTTGTGTATAGAAATAATTACTGTTGTGTTAGAAATAATCATTTCAGAAAGTTCATAACAAATCGATTTTGATCAAATATCCTTGATGTCTCTAACACTCCAGTCCCCCTACGATAGTAACTGCTAACATCCTTTATCCCTTACTTTATGTCAGTGGAACAAGAGATGTGATGAAAACGCTGGCGATAGTAGTATACAAGTTGGGGAATCCTGTTGAAAGCATTAGCAGTCCATCCTTGTTTTAGGATCCATAGGTACAATTAAGCGGAGGTAGACCCGCCAAAAACAACACACGTAGAAGAGAAATGGAGAGGGAAACGACAGTAATGAGAAAAACATTGACAGACCGGAAGCTGACGGTAAGTGACAGGACAATTTGGCATGTGTTTGTTATAACACAAAGAGCCGCGGTAGCACAGTGGTTAGTGCACTGGCTTCCTAGCTCAGTGGTCTATGGTTCGATCCCCAGATGAGGTGGGAATTTTTAGGCCGCAAACGGCTCCTGGGTCGACCCAGCCCCAAATGGGAACAAGAGCAACTCTGGGAAGGTCAAGACGGCCGGCGGGATGCTGACCACATCACCCCTAGTGTGCCGAGGTTCGAGAAATTATTGGCCTAAGCCCATATTCCCAATATGCCTCAATGGGCGTGTAAAGGGATCCTTGTTATAACAAACGTATAACTTAGCTCTGGAAACTAAAAGGGTAATGACGAGGCTGAACTATGTTTCCAAGACGACACAAGTCACCGAATCAACGCCCATGTAATATTCTCTTATCTAAATACTTACCTTTGTCCCATGTTGTTCTCGGGGGCCTCTGAAAATAGATAGACAGACTAGGACTACTGCACCTTCAGGTGTGTCGTAGAGAGACTAATATGAGGTTGGGCATGGCTGTCACCGTAGGGTTTGCTCAGGCATTGTTTATGCTTCTGGCAGGGTTAATATGAATGCTTAAAGTAGGGTGCCGTAGGGTTTGCCCAGGCTTTGTAAATATTTGCCAAGGTTGCGTGAGCGTTGAAAACGGCTCCCGAGAAAAAAGATAGAGGGAAGATTAAAAATAACAGACGATGGTTCACTGAATTCGCTTGTGTCGGTAAAGCGTGAGTATTTTTCTAGTGAGTAGTAAATAAAGCCGACCAATGGTTTCAGCTGGTAAACAGGTAAAAGAACGAATCAGAAGTAGGGTGGATGAAAAAAACATATCAGCTGACGATGGCCAGAGGTCAGAACAGCTCACGGCTTGCTAGAGGGCAGTCGTGTTTCCAAAGACGAAGGAACAAGATATACTGTTGTGCGGTTGCCACCAGTTTTAATAAGTTCTGTTGTATTACAGATAGTTTTCAGAAGTTATACAGAAGATGCACAAGCTGTATAGAAAAACTTAGAAGTTTAAAAGAAGTCAGTGGTTAAAGAGAAGTGACATTAGTTCTAGTAAGTTCAGAGGACGTGATAGTGACTAGTCAGTAACATTATGATATAAGTAAGAAGTGTCACATAGATAGATTATAAGATGATTAAAAGAGCTTTAATAGTGACAGTAGTGAGTGAATTGTCAGGAGAGATTCCGGGAATCGCCTGTAAATATTGGTTTTTGAATTATTATGTACATTGGTGAAAGTTTTACAGGAGAAATAAAACTGAACTCCCAGGTCGACAAGCCATATGAGCAATTAGAACTTTAATGACCAAGCAACCAGAGAAGGAATTGAATTAAATATTGAAGGTCAAGCTTGGTACCGTCATCTATTAAATGGATGATATGAATGAATCCCAAGAAGGGAGCTACATATTTTTCATCAGAGAAAGAGAGAGAGACAGAGAGTTCACAGTGAGTGAAACAATGAGTTATACACGGAATTAGTTACGACAAGTAAGTGACAGCGATGGTCGACTTCTTTAAGAACTACATGAATGCTCTCACATGTAAGTAAGGAATATATAAGGTTTTACTTCATGCATAGAACTATAGGATGTTTTTTCCCAGAAGCGGATACAGGCAGGTGTTACGCGCAGGTTTGTCTGAGTCAATATATATTTACCTGTCTTGTTTGTACGCTTTAATTTTTTGTAATCAAAGGTACATAACTCTTGGTTATTCTGAGGTTACATTTTTACAATGGTTGTTACCCGCTCTTGTGTCTTAAAAATTAATTAACCTGGCGATCTATTATGTAGATCTATGTCTCGTTGTTGTCCTTATATGGCTTGTATAGGTCAGCTTTTCTTGGAATGTTTGCAACCAGAGTTGATGTATATTCCCTGACCATATAAGGCTCGATTTGGTCAGTATCTTTGCTTGGTATGTGTCCAACATCCCGTTTGAGTTTAACTCAGGGGTCTAGCGCTGCTGCGTATGTGTCGAGTTTAAGGTGGTTGGAGAAAGACTTCCGTTCGTGGAGTCTAGCAGTGGTTTCGATCAGAGTGAGACGCGTTTCAGCGTCCGTGATCATTTTTGTGGGGGGGAATGAAAGTCCTCTTGTGTTGTTAGTTTATCTACAGATGATTTCCCCCATGTGATTCTAAACGCCTGGAGGCGTGTGAGTTGTGGTGTTTATTTCTGAAGAAAGGTAATTGCTCTTCATATGATTATTATTTGTCGCCAGCTTTTATGATTGACATTTTGTAGTCTGCATGTTAACTTTCCCACTGGGCGGGAAAGAGTCGACTGTCATGAGAAATTTCAGCTCACGAATCACCATGTCTTTTTATGCATCGGGTCGGTGCATGCCCCAAGGGCTATCTGTTTGTTGAACTCTGTTGCTCCGGCGGTATCACGTCAGTCAAGGTTTGACACCTTTGCTACTAAAGGAACTTAGAGGACGTTGCCTGATGTAATCCAGAAGATATGTCTGTCTTGCTGGGGGGGGGGGGGGGGGGGGGGGGGGGGGGGGGGTCACAAAGGGAGAGTTGATTTAATCTCCTACATCTAGATATCGTGGCTGTAGCTAGAAAAGGATGATGGGTTCAGCACCTTAATATATCTACAGTCGTCTATGATGCATTGATGCCAATTATATTATTCACCATTGCTATGCTGTATGTCGTCAAGTATCGTACTGACTATTTATATGATGATGAACGTCCATTGTCTTGTATCGTCAATAAATCAATGAAACGTCAGCTGTTGTCCACAATTACTGACTTCTACATGTGGTTGTGTGGATGGACTGTGGCCTGACAGAACCTATACACGCATTCGCATCCATCCATTGATGATTACTTATCCACATATCACATCAACCACCCCCTCTTGAAGCAATCTATAAATATCAAGCGTATACACACTTGAGAGTGAGTTTTGTGTGACACCCCTGTCAGCACCTCTATGCCTGGTGACCTATATTAGTCAAAACATCGTCTCCAGGTCAACTTGACACTCACTCACCTACGCAGCACTTACACCTTCGATACCTGTGTTATTTATGGTGGCCTACATTGATACGACGCAACATCTAGTGTGAGTCTACACATCTACGATGGCTCAGACAAGAACCCCCGTTCTAAACAGTTCATACTTTAAAAACAGCAGGTCTGACCACGTTTTGTACAGGAAGAATAAAAGTACAAAATAATGAATTTCATAATGCTGATCAGTTGTATTGAGGTATACTGAAACAGAATTTAAAGAGGTTAAATAAGTACATGGAGTTGATAGAGGAACAAAGGGAGATTAAGTGTCTACATATATAGGAGATAAACAAAGTATACATGAAGCAACTATGCTACAAATGTAGGTATGCTCTATGAAGAAGTATCTACATCATTGAAATATATTACATGTAAATAAATATGTTTTTGCAAGAGGAAAAACAAATGCTTGAGTCGATCCTTGTGAGAGGTTGGTGTATGCCAGACTATTAGGCTTTATATAAATCCACTATATGATCAGTCACTGTATATAACAACGGAGAAGGGAACGAACGAGTCAAGGGTTGAATGAAGGAAGGAAAGTAGTTCATCCAAGAATTACCAACTCTGGCGGAGAGGGTCAGTACCCATATACTATTACCTTAACTTGGAAGATATACAAACAAGAAAAGAGACTGGCGTTTTTTACTTAACTAGGCCTGCCACCTAGTTAAAAGAAGGTACTTTGTTGAAAGTTAATAGCACCACCACCTAGGACGCAGGCGCGGTCACATATTAACTAATTGGTGAGTTTGGACCAGTTTTTCAGTTCACACTCTCTGTGACACATTAACTAATTGGTGTCGAGACCAGCCCTTCTCAAGTGACATGGCTACATCACGGGCAGATATAGTGTATCAACAACAACCACAACAGCAACAACAACAACAACAGCCCATATTCGTTCCACCACCTCTGGAGCAAGAGCAAACAATGCCCGCTTTTAAGAGTATTACCGAAACACACATAGATGCAGATGCGAAGAAAAATAAATATCATAGTTATGCACAGTGAGTGAGTCAAGTAATCCAAAGAAAAGCACAGGATTTAATGTATAGAAGAGCAGGCGATAGCACAAGACAAATTCATTATGTTAATCTTGTTACCCACCATATACTACCAACTCCAGCAAAGCCCTTTGAATACTGTCGTAGTCAACGACATAGTAGACGTCATATTTATAATACAGAGGAAGAGCATATTCCATGGCGGAAACCCAGTACGAGATACGAGATACTCAAACAAACCACTGTATCGAGGATATGAATTCAGATATTCAAATCCATTTCAACACTGCCGTAGTGAACGACAGAGCAGACGGAACGTATATAGAACAGATGAAGAGCATACTCCATGGCGGATACCCACTGCGAGATACGCAAATAAGTCATTTGGTCAGAGAGAAGAGCCCAGACGTTTTAAAACCTTCTGATTATTATAAGAGAGAACAAGAGAGAAGAAGGGTAAACTTTTACAGAACTAAAGAAGACAATACATATGTTAAAACACTGTGGACAGATAATGAGTCCTACACACGGAATGACACACCAGATCGGTTGTCACAGTTATTGCCACATTGAAAGTGGATGATCAATATAAATCCAAACTCACTACTTTCGTCACCAAACACCAGGATGTGTTTGCAATAACAGATATGGAGTTAGGAAGAAACCAACACAAAACATATGGACATTCAAACTACAACAGAAGAATCCATTAGTCTGAAAGAATACCACACTCCTTTGAAGAACCGTGAAATAGTGGAAAAAGCTATAAATGACATGTTGAATGCAGGAGTTATAGAGAGATCGAGATCAGCATGGTCGTCACCAATAGTGATTGTGTCAAAGAAAGATGGAACGAGTAGATTCTGTTGCGATTATCGAACATTGAACAGAATTACAAAAACAATTTCATATCCATTACCACACATAGATGATATTTTGGCGACACTTGGACATTCTACACACTTCACTACATTGGACGCACGCTCAGGATTTTGGTGTATTCCTATGACACCGGCAGCTAAAGAAAAGTCAACATTTTGTACACACATGGGTAGTTACAAATGGAACGTTATGCCTTTTGGTTTGAAAGGAAGTCCCGCAACATACATGGCATTCATGGACGAGGTTTTACAGGGGATGCATTCTTTTGCATTAGCTTATATAGACGATGTACTTATTCACACATCCGGTACTGTGGATGACCATTTAAAGAAGGTTGAACAAGATTTTGATCGCCTCCGACACCACCAGGTTAAACTCAAGTTAAGTAAATGCGAGTTCCTAAAAACAGAAACCAAATATTTAAGATTCATAGTCAACAAAGATGGTATTCGCCCTGACCACAGATAAAGTGGAAGCAATAAGAAAAATGCCCGCCCCCACAACAGTGAAGCAGGTACGAGCATGTATTGGTTGCTGTGGATATTACAGACGCCACGTTATTAACTTTTCAAAGGCCGCTGAACCACTCATTGCCCTTACCAAGAAGTATTCAAGATTTAAGTGGACAAAGGAATGTCAAGAATCCTTCGATAACCTCAAGGAAGCACTTACAACGATACCACAGCTCGCACATCCCGATATATCTCGCCCAATGATTTTGTTCACGGATGCCTCGAATACAGCAATAGGCGCTTGTTTAGTCCAACCCACAGAAGAAAATGAGGCACCTATCATACCTGAGATTCCTAATGAGATGCCTATAGAATTTTGTCACACGCCCTCTCTAAAACACAGAAACGCTGGTCGACAACAGAGAAAGAAGCGTTTGCCATACATTACGCGGTACAGAAACTTGACTTTTACATCAGAGGTACCAAACTTACTATTTAGAACAGACAAACAACCATTAGTGAATTGGCTCACTAAGACGCAGGAGCAGCCCAAGAAGTTACAAACATGGTCCATGAACCTACAATCATATGACACAAAAATTGAATATATCCCGGGTACTCAGAATACGTGTGCAGACCTACTTTCCCGAACGCCTCACCCTAGTACCATACAGGAAGATGACCCACATGCGTTCACTGACTTTAACGACAATGCAAAGGAGATCAACATTATAAACTCCAACAGAATAGATGATGAAAACATCACCACCACAACAGATACCGGCACACAGGAAACAACGGATGTAGACATATTTGATGTACATGCTGAGCAGAGAAGAGATCCCGAAATTCTCAAAATCATCAAACAAGTAGAAACGAAACCTATATCACTTAAACAGTTTATAATCCTGCCACATGACCACATACTATATCACATTGATGACAAACAAGAAGGGAGACTACAGAAAGTAATTCCACAATCAGTAATACCTCAATTACTAGAGCAGCTCCATGACAATAATGGACATGTTGGAAGAGATAAAACCATTGACATTATCAAGAAAAGATATTATTGGAGGTCAATGTACAAGGACATAGTTGAATATGTTAGTACTTGCAAAATATGCAGAATGAGAAACATGAGACCAACTAAAGTTCCCTTACAAGAAATGAAACCATCTCATTTCCCTATGGAAGTTATAAGTATGGACATTTCTGGTCCATATCCCATTACGCAGTCTAGGAATGTATACCTCTTACACATTGGTGATCAATATTCGGTATGGCCTGAAAGTTATCCTCTCAAGAATATAACGTCAGCGACAGTGACGGAGTTTTTTCTACAATAATTTGTACCAAGACACGGTTGTCCTAAGAGAATAATCACAGATAACGGGAAACAATTTGTCGGTAAATCCTTTCAAGCAGACACTCAAGACTTTGCATCTTCAACATAACACTAGAAGTTACTATAGACCGCAGGTAAATGGAAGAAATAAGAGACTGCATGCTACATTGCATGTTATCCTTGCTAAATATATACAAGGAAATGCACAATAATGGGATATATATATATATATATATATATATATATATATATATATATATATATATATATATATATATATATATATATATATATATATATATATATATATATCAAGCTCTTGAAGCGATACGAGTAAAATATAAATGAGACGACAGGACTGTCTCCATTCTACATGCTATAACGACGTGAACCTACTTTCCCATTAGATAATCTCCTGCAATCTCAGAGGAAGTATCAAGGTGAAGATCCCATCGAAGTTATACTACAAGAAAAGCATAGAGCACACCAGATAGCTAATCGAAACTCCCAGAAAGCTTTTAAGAAATGGCAGAAGCAGCATGCTAAAATAGCTAAATTAGAACAATTTCAAGTTGGGGATAAAGTTTATTTACAAGAAGAATGTTCGAGATAATAAATTTGATGCACGATGGCTTGACGGGTATAAAGTGTTGGAACAGACAACACCCATAAATTATATATTATGGAATGAAGAGAAGAACAGTCACCAAAGCACACGCAGCACAGATGAAGAAAGATAATCATCGCCCCACAGCACCACCAGTTTTACCGAATGGCAGACCAGTACGAAAAGCCACGTTGAGTCACTACAATTTTACAGAGTCATCAAGCACTTCACATAGCGAAAGCGACATAGATGGTGAGCAGGACACTAATGTAGAACAACGTAAACACTCCAGATCAATTATAAGATGCTATACATCGCCTGACTCGCTGCAGTGAAAACTCAGAAAACGAAGATGATATTCCACCAGCAGAACTAAGAGAGAGATTGATATACAGAGATAGTCGTCTACACGATAGGGATAGTAGTACATTACTTCAGTACACCCCTATCAGAACATGATGAAGAACCCCATACATCCATAACAAGTCAAACATACTATGGCAATCAGAAATTACAACCGTCAGCTTCCAGTCAACACCAGCCTACACACTCCAGTTGGGACAGCGAAGACAAGAGGTTTTTGCAATCAGCAACGAGAAACAACATAACCCCCCATAGTCGGAGCCTTACAGAGGAGCATACGAGTCGACAATTACAACCGTCAGCTTCCAGTCAACACAGCCTACACACTCTAGCTGGGATAGCGATGATGAAAAGCCTTTACAGGCCACGAGAAGCAACATAATCCATCACACTCAGAGTTCTACAGCGGAGCATATAAACAGTAACAAGAATATCATTGATACGCCTTTGGCACCGGTTGAATCAGAACTTGACACAACAGAACGAGAAGAAAGCGACACCGAGTGCTTGGAGGACACTACCAACAACGAAATACGTATAGCCCCCAAGCGCCCTTACCAACTTTCGTCACCAGATTCACTACCAAGAACGAAGTTGTTACGTCTACCGCAAGAACATGTACTAGCCAGGTTCAAAAGAAATCATCGTCAAGTACACAAACCGTCTCTAGGTTTACAACAACGTACAAATATTCAATCGCCCTTTTTCTCCTGCAGAGCGACTATAAACACATCACAATTGATACCAACTTCGTCACAGTACAACAGTCGCCTCTCCAGTAGAGAAATTACACTATTAGAGCTTGCAAAACAAATCTCGAACTTAGTGTAATCGTCGTAAAGTACTCACCCAGCAATAGTACTAATTCGCAGCACTCACCCAGCAATAGTGCTTATAGGTACTCCAATCAACATAGTACCTAAAATTAAGTCACTTAATTAAGTTTTCTCTGTGATTAACTTAGTTGATATTGATATTCCGGAGCACAATTAGACACTAACATTACTCACTAACCTTTTAATGAGAGAGTATAGAACTTTGAGGAAAAAGAGATAGTAGAATAAACCTACTACATAGAATCTCATGAGTTGTGACAAAGTAGAATAAACACATAGAATCTCATGAATTGTGACAAAGTAGAATAAACACAGAATCTCATGAGTTGTGACAAAGTAGAATAATTATATAGAATCTCATGAGTTGTGACAAAGTAGACTAAATACATAGAATCTCATGAAGCTTAACAGTGTTCTTCCCAAGGTACAAGATTCAGCACACCAGAGGATCAAGACTGATAATTATTAGTATACATAGTCTTGTATGCATATTGATGTGTATAATGTATGAATTTCAGGTATATGCTTTTCAGGACTGAAAAAAGAGAGAGGAAAATGGAAAGAAGAAGAGATATGATACAGATCCAGCCAAGTCATAGTAGAGTAAGAAACTCTCTTACTCATACACATGTGCACATAATGCACTGATGATGAACATTCCCACTTACCATTGCACTGGTTATATAGCGACACCAGGGATACGACATGGGTACAGTATTGATATTTTAGCACTGCTTACTTCAGAGATGATGGTGATGACACACTTTCACATTAATTTCAGGCACAATGATGTTAGGTATTTTGTTAAGTCTGATATACTTGGGTATAGCGTATGTAGTTTCAGACAGAGTTGACGATTTGACTGGTGCATCCAAGGCTAGCATCAGCCGAGCACATCCAATTCTGACCTGAATAGTGACACATATCTTTCACTATCACCCCAGGACAGTTACTTGGGTATAGCGTATGTAGTTTCAGACAGAGTTGACGATTTGACTGGTGCATCCAAGGCTAGCGTCAGTCGAGCACATCAAATTATGACTTAGCAACACATGTCCTTCACTATCACCTTAGGACATTTACTTATGCATGCTTTGCTCTACTACTTAGGTTAATTCTGCTTATCTGTCCGTTGTAATGCATCAACGATATTAACGGCGGATACTTTAAGACATAAAAAGGTACTGACAAATCTCTGTGTCCATAGGCAGTGACCATGTCGAAAACATGTATATACTTAAATATTACACGTGTGGAGTTATTATTATTAATTATTTGGTTGTATTAAATAAGGTCGAGTATTGAAGATATACCTCAAGTTAAGACCTGGTGATTGTAATGAGATACCGATACACTGTGCATCTTAATTTTTTTTTTTGTTGTAGAGATAGATTTTATATATATTGTGATTTATAGCTTAAAAATGTATATATACAGGAGCAGATATGGTGGTATGCTAAGTGTAGACGGGATTAGTAGTTGATAGAACGGGATACATTTGTATGGCCCCGGGTTGTATGTCACAGTAGGGTTTGCTCAGGCATTGTTTATGCTTCTGGCAGGGTTAATATGAATGCTTAAAGTAGGGTGCCGTAGGGTTTGCCCAGGCATTGTAAATATTTGCTAAGGTTGCGTGAGCGTTGAAAACGGCTCACGAGAAAAAAGATAGAGGGGAGATTAAAAATAACAGACGATGGTTCACTGAATTCACTTGTGTCGGTAAGGCGTAAGTATTTTTCTAGTGAGTAGTAAATAAAGCCGACCAATGGTTTCAGCTGGTAAACAGGTGAAAGAACGAATCAGAAGTAGGGTGGAGGAAAAAACATATCAGCTGACGATGGCCAGAGGTCAGAACAGCTCACGGCTTGCTACAGGGCAGTCGTGTTTCCGAAGACGAAGGAACAAAAGATGCTGTTGTGCGGTTGCCACCAGTTTTAATAAGTTCTGTTGTATTACAGATAGTTTTTATAAGCTATACAGAAGATGCGCAAGCTGTATAAAAAAACTTAGAAGTTTAAAAAGAAGTCAGTGGTTAAAGAGAAGTGACGTTAGTTCTAGGAAGTTCCGCGGACGTGAGAGTGACTAGTCAGTAACAATATGATATAACTATGAAGTGTCACATAGATAAAGTAGAAGATGATTAAGAGAGCTTTAATAGTGACAGTAGTGAGTGAATTTTCAGGAGAGATTCATGGAATCGCCTGTAAGTATTGGGTTTTGAATTATTATATATATTGATGAAAGTTTTACAGGAGAAATAAAACTGATTTCCCAGGTCGACAAGCCATAAAAAAAAAAAAAAAAAATTTATGAGCAATGAGAACTTTAATGACCAAGCAAACCAGAGAAGGAATTGAATTAAATATTGAAGGTCAAGCTTGGTACCGTCATCTATTAAATGGATGATATGAATGAATCCCAAGAAGGGAGCTACATATTTTTCATCAGAGAGAGAGAGAGAGAGAGAGAGAGAGAGAGAGAGAGAGAGAGAGAGAGTTCACAGTGAGTGAAACAATGAGTTGTACACGGAATTAGTTACGACAAGTAAGTGACAGCGATGGTCGACTTCTTTAAGAACTACTTGAATGCTCTCACATGTAAGTAAGGAATATATAAGGTTTACTTCATGCATAGAACTATAGGATGTTTTTTCCCAGAAGCGGATACAGGCAGGTCTGACCACGTTTTGTACAGAAAGAATAAAAGTACAAAATAATGAATTGCATAATGCTGATCAGTTGTATTGAGGTATACTGAAACAGAATTTAAAGAGGTTAAATAAGTACATGGAGTTGATAGAGGAACAAAGGGAGATTAAGTGTCTACATATATAGGAGATAAACAATGTATACATGAAGCAACTATGCTACAATTGTAGGTATGCTCTATGAAAAAGTATCTACATCATTGAAATGTATTACATGTAAATAAATATGTTTTTGCAAGAGGAAAAACAAATGCTTGAGTCGATCCTTGTGAGAGGTTGGTGTATGCCAGACTATTAGCCTTTATATAAATCCACTATACGATCAGTCACTGTATATAACAACGGAGAAGGGAACGAACGAGTCAAGGGTTGAATGAAGGAAGGAAAGTAGTTCATCCAAGAATTACCAACTCTGGCGGAGAGGGCCAGTACCCATATACTATTACCTTAACTTGGAAGATATACAAACAAGAAAAGAGACTGGTGTGAGTTACTTAACAAGGCCTGCTACCTGCCACCTAGTTAAAAGAAGGTACTTTGTTGAAAGTTAATAGCACCAACACCTAGGACGCAGGCGTGGTCACATATTAACTAATTGGTGCCTTTGGACCCAGGGCCGGCCCTAGGAATTTTGCCGTCCCGTGCAATACCATACCTTGCCGCCCCAGCCCAACCTCAAATTATCGTTTGAAATTTTTGAAACCATTACGTTATTAAACAAGCTTCAACCTTAATTTCATGACCATTAGCCTAATTTTAAATAGTACCATTAATAATAATGTATTGATAAATTGATGAAAATACTGTAAAGTCATAAAATAAACCATTGACTTTATTAGAGACAATTATATGAAATAAATGTAGTTACATTACTTACATATAGGGGATGCTCTTCTCATGTGGAACGATGAACTGTTGAGTCACAAACACTTAACTATAGTATGTACATGTTATAATTTTTAGCACTATTTTCACATTATTTGAATTTATATTGTTTGAAGTATATACTGCTTAAAAAGACACTTTTCTTGCTTTCATATTTGCAAAAGCAGAAATAAGGTCTGCGTAGTCTAATTTTTGACCGATTTAATGTTCAATTGAAATGGCAAGTCCTTCCAATCTAGTTTCGGCCATTGTTGAGCGTAAATAAGTTTTAATAAGCTTCAGTTTTGAAAAACTACGCTCACCACTTGCTACAGTTACCGGCAAAGTTAGTAATATTCTTAAGGCTATAGCGACATTAGGAGCAATGTTATTTTCAATAATGTAACGAAGAACTTCAATTGGTAGAGTATTTTCTGGTACTAATTTGGATACTACTTTCAGTTCATCACATAGCTCAATGGCATTAATGTCTCTATTTTCTTGATGTGTTAAAATGCTTTCTAGGTTTCTACATTTGTTTAAGAGCTCATTTGTCATCTCAGATTTCAATTTAGGGATGTTATATAAAAAGGAAAAATGTGAACTGTGATGTTCCAATTGCTCGAATCTTTCTTCAATAGAATTGGTTGCAACATCAATAATAAAAAAGAAAAATTCAATTTTGAATTTAGTTTTGGGATCTAACATAGGTTCATCTCTTGCTTCATAGTTGTGTTCCTTTTTCTGCCGACGCACTCTAGTACATTCAAACGTTGGTATCAAATCAGAATCAGCTTCAACTTTCTCAGCTAATGTTGTAGCATCAACAAGAAAATTTTGAAATGATTCATCATTTCTGAGATTCTTAAGGCATTGGAGAACATTTCTCAAAGTTGTTATGGCATTAGTCAATTCCATTTTTATGCTTTGCAACAGTTTACTAGCAACATTAATTTAGTTTAAAACATA
Organism: Oreohelix idahoensis; assembly: GCA_024509875.1. Taxonomy (NCBI): domain Eukaryota; kingdom Metazoa; phylum Mollusca; class Gastropoda; order Stylommatophora; family Oreohelicidae; genus Oreohelix; species Oreohelix idahoensis. The sequence continues at coordinate 24,630 of JAMPIV010020322.1, forward strand.
GTGCCATATAACCAGACAACATAAAAATTTAAAATCTCTGAGTTTTAGGGCAAGGGTTTCAGCTTCATGTCTCGCCATTTTGTCTACTGACTCGCCATCAGCAATTTCTATCAATGCATCATAAAATTCCTCAATATAATATCTTAAAGGACGAATGGCATCGATTCTAGATTCCCAGCGAGTTGTACTTAGTGGCATGGACGTTAGAGTTGTAATATGTTTCTTAAGGATTCCCCAACGCAGTGTTGACGCTGAGAAAAACACATACAGTTTCTGAACCGTTTCAAAAAATAAAACCCCTTCTCTAGATGACATCGCGGCATCATTGACCACCAAGTTGAGAGAATGAGAACAGCAAGGGATATAAAAAGCTCTCTGGTTCAAGTCCCTAATACGTTGTTGAACTCCTGAATGTTTTCCTTTCATATTTGATCCATTGTCTTACCTCTGGCCACGCATGTTTGCGATTGGAATATCCATGTCTGACAATTTTCTTAGAATGCATTCGGTTAACGTTGAGCCTGTAGTGGCTTCTACATCAATGAAACCAAGAAAATGCTCATGAATGTTGATATCATCTGGATTCTTATTAACAAATCTTACAATTAGTGTTAATTGTTCAATGTGACTTACATCGGGCGTACAGTCTGCAACTAAGCTATAATATTTAGCTTTCTCCACCATAGAAATTATTTCTTTTTTTATGGTTCCAGAGAGAAGAGCAATCAATTCATTTTGAATGTTTTTCCCAAGGTAATGTTCGGTCAATCCACGAGCTACTCTCATTAGATGTTCACACATAATACTTTCAAATCTGGCAATCAGTTCAAGAAGCTTTAAAAAAATTTCCATTGTTAGGGTCATATAATTTATCAGATGTTCCACGAAATGGCAAGCATTGTTGGCTCAAGAACTGGACAATAGCAATTAGGCGTTCTATTATGCTCCTCCAGTGTCGAATTTCTGAATTTAATAACTTTTGTTGCATTGAATCAATTGTCTGTACTGATTTAAGCCTGGGCGATAATTCAATCCACTTTGTATGGGACTCCAAGTGGTTTTTAGATTTTTCGTGTTCATTAAGATACACATACAAATGACCCCAATCATTATAGCCATCAGTAGTGAGTGACATTTTATTACAGGAAAACAACTTACAGCAGAAACAAAATACAGAATCTTTTTCTTTTGAATACACTAACCATGATCGATTAATATGTTCTCCATTGCTTAGCTCCCTAGTGTAAAAATTTAGTGAAAATTTCCGACCATTAGAGCTGCGCGGAAAAACGAACTCATTTTTTGGTCTCTCTGGCTGGCATTTTTTTACGATTTCCAGTCTTTCGGTATCGCTTAAAGAAGGACTCCATCTTGCCGGATCAGTGTCCTCTTAAGTTCATCACTTAAATCTCTGGAATTGGAAACAGTCAAATCAGTCTCATTTTCGACATTGTTAGTAATATCTACGTTACTGGGGTCCGAGTTAGAAGTACTTGCCATGAGCTTAGAATCATTTGTTTCGGCACATTTGCTTATTTTCTTCTGTCCTAAATCAGCTGTTTCAGTTTTTATATATTTATGTAAAGCCCCGCTATGTTTTTGAATATCGCGTTCTTTTTCCAGTTTCAGTTTCCAATATTCAGCACCTGATAGTTTTTTTCTTTTATCGGACATTATATCTATTTGAATATTAAAACTGTTTAATAAACCCTACAATAAAATGTATTATTTAGTAATGAATGGAGGCTGAAGCACTGTACTAATTTCCATAAAACGTTTAAAAAACTTATTTATCACTGTAACTTCCTTGAATGCACACTCCAAAACAACTGAAACATTCGAGCCGCCAACATAGAACAGTCGATAAAAAAAAAAAAATTCCTGATTCCCACGCCAAGTTAATTAATTCCCGTCTTTCTTTCAGCAGTGCCGGAAAATGTATCGTGGCGGTCTTCAGTTGACCACTGAACACGGAAATATAATCCTCTTGGAACAACTGTGGTTTCGACCAAGCGAATAAATTGTACTAACGTCTCTAAAGAAATACCTTTTACTGCCTTTGTAGGAGGAAAACATAGCATTACGATCGTATGGCAGAACTATCAGTGAGGACTTGAAAAACAGCTAAAGAACAGATCGCAGGTGCAAATATTTCGTAGAGAAAACAAACAAAATGTGAAGGAATAGAAAAGTAAGAAATTTTAAAATTATCTAGACGAAACCTTCGAACACTCCGCGACACCATCCACAGAGGGTTTATTTCAGGGGCCGTTCAGGTTATTCAGTCAAAATCCCGGTCGATGACACTCTTACAATGCCTGCGCCCGGGCTTGAACACCTGATCGCTAGCGCAGTGTGGTAACCATTACACCAGCGCGGCTCCCAGGCGGAATATTTTGGCGGGATTGTAAAAATAAGTAAAAAGATTTTTTGCCGCCCCCTAAAGCTTGCCGCCCCGTGCAAATGTACGTCTTGCGCCGTCGGTAGAGCCGGCCCTGTTTGGACCAGTTCTCAGTTCACACCCTCTGTGACATGGCGATGGCAACTTCATCATTTGAAACAAATATCCACAGAAAAAACTTCTGCCAGATTATATGACTGCTAGCTGCAGACGTGGACCAGCTAGCAGGCGTGGACCAGCTAGCAGGCGTGGAACCAGCTAGCAGGCGTGGACCAGCTAGCAGGCGTGGCTCCATACAATGTAAATAGAGCGAAGAAAAATAATGATAAGGCGGTGATGATGAAATAATTACCTTTGCACTTTCTGAAATTTATGTTTGGAGCTCGTCATCGCACAGGTAGTGGTTACTGCTATTTATAGGTAAAATGGGACTAACAGGCGGATATAACACATCAATAATTTGAAATAGGTAAAGCATTCTCGCAAAGTTTAAAAAAAAATAATAATAATAAAATAAGAAGCATACGTTTTTAAAAAATGCGTACCTGTAACAATTAAACACAGCTTTTACTATTACCTTTCAACAGGGGTTAAATATATAGTGCTAGAAAGATGATTCGGTGTACGAAAGAGTTATACGTTATTCATTACCGGCGTAAACTGAGTTTCGTTAAAAAAAAAAAAAAAAAGTGATTCTTATTTAATGAAGTACATAATATTTGAGCCATCAAAGGCTTCTGACTCAACGACCATTTTGTCTGTTATAGCCACCAGCATGGTGGCGAATCATTGAATATTAAAAGTTATCTGTATTATACGTGCCTTTAACAGCTAAAACGAAAGATCCAGAATGCGGTTGACTTTGTGTTATGTATAAAATTACGTGGTTTTCAAAACGAGGCAAAATGTCATTTAAAAAAAAAAAAGATTCAGCGAACTTGCTGATTCACCTCGGGTTGAACAAGAACGCCAGAAGAAAAAAAAAAGAAAAACAACTGAGACCAGAGACGAATAGAGCAGGAAATTGTTGAATGACTTAGAAGAGATGTCCTTATTGAGAAATACCTAAGTAATACATTTTTTAAAAAGACATTGGGGTCGTCCGCTTATGACGTTACGCAGTGAGAGGGGGAAGGGCAAAGGTCAACATGTTGTGAAGTTGTGTGATGGAATGGCGGAGGGGAGGTTTGGAAAAATGTGACGTCACATTATCTTCTTTCATAAATAATGCGACGATTGTTGCAACGTTTTTCGTCTATGTATTTATTTTCTAATGCATGGGAAATAACTCATGTATTGTAGTCACTTTTTTTATTTCTACTAGTTGTCTAATCGTGTGACGATGGTTGCCGATAGTTTGTGTGAACGATTTTTAGTCATCTCCATATACGGAGCGCTCAGGTCGTCAGTTCTTATAAACAGTTGACAATCGCAATGTTTCAAGATTCATTTCCTTATTAGGCTCGAATCTGTACGATTGTTCTCCAGAATATTCTTTGGTTAGTAAGTTGGCTGAACACGGTTCGAGTCGCGCTTGTCTGCGCATGTCTGGTCTTGATCGTTTTTTTGCACGGGTTCCGTCCCGACATTCAGTGAGTGTGGCAGATGCGTGATAAGCAAGACGCGTGTGGTTTGCCAGCGTCTGTGCTTAAACTGTTCAGGAAATAATGTCCTATTCATATTGTTCCTTTGGAGATGATATATCTGTGGTGATTCTTAGGGCTTGGAAGCCTGTGAGTTATATGTTTATTTCCTGAAGTAAAGGTAATGACATTTTTGACACTTATCGATATCTTTCGAGATTGACATTTTGTTTGTAGCCCGATTATAGGTGGGTCTACGCTATGAGAAAGTTTTTCGTCAGCTCACGAATCATGTTCGCTGTTACTGCATCGATGGATGCATGTCTTAAGAACTATCTGCCTGCTAAACTTTGCTGCTTGTTCCAGATTTGATATCTTGGATAACTAAAGGAATTTGGAGGATTTTTGAGGACATTATTGATACACTTCAGAAGACGTCTCTGTCTTGCTGAGGTTAGATTTAGGAGAGAGGATTTGATCTCCTATCATATTGATATCTTCCAGCTGTTATAGAAAGGGATGGAGATTTCCGCCTGAATACATTTAGAGCCCTATGATGTTCTGATATGCATGTAATTCATCTTTACCATGATGCTGTCTGCCGTCCATTGCTGTGTTGCTGTAACAATGACTGTTTGATTGTACCTATGATGTACCTACCTACTTGTTTATGTCTACGCATTTTCGTCAACGTGGCGTCGTCATTAAATAATATAAACGTCACAAGGATTTTACAACATTCATTGACTCCATATGTCGTGATTTGGTGTGGCGTTCCTGTTGGAACTGTACCTGTATGACTGTGCAACTATTTTACACATGTACACCAGTCCTAAGTCTACACCATACTTTAAGTGCCAGCACTACCTGCCCTTGGCAACAGAAGTTATATCATCACACAACATTTGGAGTCGTTACAAATACATTTTTTTTAAAAGACATTGGGGTCGTCCGCTTATGACGTTACGCAGTGAGAGGGGAAGGGCAAAGGTCAACATTTTGTGAAGTTGTGTGATGGAATGGCGGAGGGGAGGTTTGGAAAAATGTGACGTCACATTCTCTTCTTTCATAAATAATGTTCCTATTTTTATCCGCAATAGTTAACTTTAATCCGCATGAGTTAACTTTTATCCGAAATAGTTAACTTTTATCCTCAATAGTTAACTTTTATCCTCAATAGTTAGCAACTCCATCGTGGACGACTTACATTAATTTATGTCTTCATCTCAGCTGAAATATCGGATAAGTGTTATAACCTTTAAGTACTTTAAAATATTTGTAATTATATATTTCTTTTTAAAATAATGTAACACACACCTTAGAAAACAAAAAGCGGATTAAATAAACTGTACTGTGTAAAATTAGATGTAAAAATAAAACTGTAACAAGTTGTCACCATCGCGTCGCGACAACAGTCTGATGAGATGAAGACACAAACGTTTAGCTAGTTGAATCAACCGTGCGTGTGTGTGGGTGGGGAGGAGGAATAATATGCTTTTATTTGAATACTGCAAAGGTTGTTTTTTCTCTCTCGTGCTGGGACGCAGCACTTGACAGGGAAGATCTTTATTAAAGCCAGATCAATAAAACACTTTTTTACTTAAACGATTAATGTGTCTGCACTAGTTAATTCACGGTTAACAATTTTGCAGACGAACTGGTTATTCTGTACATAACTGTAATTAGATACAAGACAAAATACAAATATTTGATGAGATGTAACAGCTAGTGGGTGTGAAAATACACAGGGAGATAACAAAGATGATGATAGGAAATGCAGGAAACGATAACAAAACTGCACTTGAAGAAACATGACAACAAGATGTAGAATCATACACATACGAGTACCTTGGCAGCAATATAAACAGTTGAAGGAACAGACAATGATAACAGAGGGCTAGCGGAGCTTTCATTGGATTGGGAAATATATGGAGATCATAAGAAGTCAAGTCCAACACAAAAATCAGAATCTTCAACTCATATGTCAAGTCAGTCCTATTGTATGGCTCTGAAACATGGAGAACAAGAAAAACAACAATCAGAAAACATCAAACTTTCATACATGTGTTAAAAATGTAGTCTTATAGCAGATACTGCCGTATTGGAGTGACGTGTTAGAGACTTCGAAATACTAAGTTGAGCTTCAAGAGGTGGTGTAACCAGTTCCCTCCTGGCTGCCATTACCTTTTCTAACCCAAGAGCAGAGTCTTTATATCTGGCTAGATTGTAGCGTGACGCCACCGTGTTTCCAATCCGCTAACTATGCCGCGAGAAGCCTGCGTTCTAACAACGGACGCCCTCTTAAATGAGTGCTGGTCTAAAATAGAACGATTGTAGTGGTTTGACAAAATCACTCATGTGGAACTAATGACACAAACCAGGCAAGTGCCAGAAGAACAAGACTTGAGAAGAAGGCGCTGGAGAAAGATAGGACACGCATAGCTTTACCAGGCTGGCCTTGCTCTGGAATACCCAGGGTATAAGAGGCAGAGGAAGACCAAGGAATACACGGAGAAGAGAACTGGAGACAGACTTGAAGAGAATTAAGAAGATATAGAACGACCTTGAGCTGATGGCACGAAGCAGGGAGACTTGGTCTGTTGTGAAGGTGTACGCTCCTTGTGAGCTGAATAGTGATGATGATGATGATGATGATGATGATGATGATGATTTTCTTACTGGTAACTATATCAACTAAAAATGCCATTCTAAAGTTGAAATCTTGCTGTGCATATTTCAGTAGCCTCAATTAGAGTTTCAAATTTAATGGATTTGTTGCCACTTTGATATCGCTGAGACAAACATAACATTGTATTATATTTAGGCTATTATTTGGTTGAAAGCGACATTATTATCTTCACGGCTAGGATCATTCGGAGTTTCACAAAAGTCGTTCTGCCATTGAAATACTGACCTGACTGAAAGAAAAAAAAACTACTAAAATTTAAAATTAGGGTTATAAAATTATTTTCTGTGTTGAAATCCACACATCTGTGTGAATCGTTTCTTCCCATATTGAGAACTAGCGGTCATACCCGGCCCAGCCTGGGTCCATGTCAGAATGGCTGCAAGTCGGGTTTGATGCGAATCGTTTTATGAAAGTTTAAAGTGCTATCGAATAATGTTAAATGTATAAGGATTATTTCCAGTTAGAAAATTGTTTTTAAATTAATGTACCCATCACACACACATAAACACAAAACGTGTCCCGTCTGTACCTTCTGTACCGTATGGGTCGTCTGCCCCGTCCGTCTGTCCCTTCCGTCCCGTCTATCTATCTATCTATCTATCTATCTATCTATCTATCTATCTATCTATCTATCTATCTATCTATCTATCTATCTATCTATCTATCTATCTATCTATCTATCTATCTATCTATCTATCTATCTATCTATCTATCTATCTATCTATCTATCTATCTATCTATCTATCTATCCATCCATCTATCCATCCATCCATCCATCCATCCACCCATCCATCCATCCATTCATCCATCCATCTATCTGTGATGGGGCCGAAAAGGAGACGCCCACCCCCTACCTGTTTCTAGGCAGATTATTTTCGATGTGCGCGAAGCATTCTGGGTTGTGAAAAGTCTGAAGTAGAAGATATGTAATGAGGCCACAATAAAGCCTTAAAAATAGAGTTGTGGTGTAGAATTGTGTTTTTGCTCTAGAAATAGTGTATATTTCTGTGTTTTCGCTATTCCTAAAGCGATAATCGCGTGTGATATTTAAGTAGCCAAGATTAATACGCCTAGCGCGCAGTAAAGTGAGTGGTTAGACCTGGGCTTATAAAAGAATGCGATAACCAGCAGCGGCCCTTCTTAAGTATCAGCCCAGGCGAGAGAGAACGAAACGAGGCGCCCTGTGTACCTACACAGAAGAACACAAAGACATGACACGCGAGTTAATTTAAATTAGAATTAGTTTTATATAATTCGGAAATAATATCGATGTGGCTGTTTTAATGTTTAGTGATATAGATAGATGTGTTTCCAAAGGAAATGTCTTTTTAGGACATTATGATTTAGTCTTGAAATGATAGATGAGTGAAAATAATATTTGATCGGTTTTATTAGGCATGCTAAGTCCAGATTGCGGCTGTAAGAGCGATTATTTCATTCATCGGAAAGGCAGATATAGTATGAAGCTTTTTCACTGGAATTTAGATAAGATTAACAATAGCAAGATTGTAGCCACGTGGCGAGGACTGTATAAAAAGCGGCGAATAACACGCCCCGCGTGGTAAACCTATAATGTTACGCCATGTGACACGTTGTGTATTTAGTTCCTGTTTGGTTTAAGTCGAGAATAATTATATTTTATTTCTTTAATGTAAAAGTAATTGAGTGTATTTCACGATAGCCTACTTATCATAATTCTACTGTATATATTTAATGGGTTACTGTGAAGTGAGAATATGTATTTAGATTTCTGGAGAGCGCGAGGCCACTCCTTTGTTGAGACATGTGTTTCTCTGGTTGCTCCCGGCGGAGCATGGAAACACCAATGTGGCTGGTGTCTATCACAAGCCGACAAGAAGCATTTTTATGCTATTGCAGTGGTTGTTTCGGTAACGATGTGTTTCGTGTGATGAGATTCCCAGTCGCACCAGTGGTCATATACGACACGCTTGTTGCCAGGCGCACCAGTCGTCACATACGACATGCTTCCGAATGCAGTAACGAATATTGAGATAGATCAGTTGCGAGGTGGTGGTTTATTCTCATTATTGAGAGTTTGTTGTACAGATAGTTGAATATTATTTTATGTCCAGTTGATTATTATTTAATTATGGTTATGTGAAGAATGGTTTGTGAGAGCACGTGGGCTCACTTGAAGATATATATTTCTCTTCTCCGCTCATGAGGGAGCATGGGGCCAACAGTGTGGTTTGCCTTCATATTAAGTATTCATATGCTAGGGCAGTAGTGGTTTCGGTAGCAATCTGTGTTACATGGTGAGGTTGCCATCCTCATGCACAACACCATACTAGTCTCATTGGACGACATGCATGAGTGTGTGTGTGTGTGTGTGTGTGATAGCTGAGAGTTTGCCCTTGCAGTAGTGGTTTCGGTGGCAATCTGTGTTACATGGTGAGGTTGCCAGCCTCATGCACAACACCATACTAGTCGCATTGCACGACACACATGAGTGTGTTTGTTTGTGATAGTTGAGTGTGTCAGGTGGCGGCGTAGGACAGTTTGACAGGTGAGAGCGTGGTGTTTCTCATTCAGTATTATATTATGATTTTAACTATTCTGTGCTTTGTTTGCTTCTTCAGATTAGCATCGGGCACTGTTGGGTGTTTTGTTTTGTTTGTTTTGCTATGTTCGCTAGTTTATTTGTTTAATGTTTGCTTTGTCACTGAATGGGTTGTAAAAATAAATATAGCCCCTGCCTCTAGAATCAAAAGTTTTATTGTTGTTCGGGTCGGTGCGAGTGTAAGCAGGAGAGTGATCACACATCACAACATAATCATCATCATCAGCTCGCCCACCCTACCACATATCTATCTATCTATCTATCTATCTATCTATCTATCTATCTATCTATCTATCTATCTATCTATCTATCTATCTATCTATCTATCTATCTATCTATCTATCTATCTATCTATCTATCTATCTATCTATCTATCTATCTATCTATCTATCTATCTATCTAATCTATCTATCTATCTATCTATCTATCTATCTATCTATCTATCTATCTATCTATCTATCTATCTATCTATCTATCTATCTATCTATCTATCTATCTATATATGTCTGTCTGTCATCTATCTATCTGTCTGTCAGTCTGTCTGTCTATCTGTCCATCTATTTAAATTGCTATAGAATAAAGATTATTTCTAGTTGGAATAAACATTATTTTTTAAAAATAATGTTACCCATCGCACAGAAGATTTCTGTATGTTCTGACATTATAATTGCTTAGCCATTCATTTGGATAGGGAGAAAAGTCAAGTAGCTTTAGTCTTTTTTCAGTTACTATTGTGATAGGTAATATTAAGTACATGTCTACATAATAATGTTCAGAGTTCATTATTAAGTTTACTTACTACTTAATAACTTTACTACTTAATTATTTTCACTTTTCCTTTCATTACTTCTTTACCTTTTTCTGTTTAATTGTATCGTAGACAGGGTTTGTGTGCCTCTTCTAAAAACACTTAGGTATCCTTTTTTCATTAAATTTAGAAGAAGTGGGTTGCTTTCTGTTGTGTAAGTATTTTAAACCAGGGTTTTTTTTTAACAAGGAAACTTTAAATAATACTCTGCTATGTAAAGCTGTTACTTAAATTTACAGTGCGATGCTTTCTGTTATGCAAATTTTGTAAATTGGGATCCCTGACAAGAAAAGTATGATTAATTCTCAGCTATGTTTGTGCTACAAGATTTATGTATGTTCTAGACGATTCCCGAACTTAATTCATTCTTAAGTGGCGTAAAAACAACGGTTAACGCCATTAGCTTTGAAACTATATAAGTCATACATTTTATCCTTTTTCGTTAAATTTAGAAGAAGTACGTTGATTTCTGTTATGTAAGTTTTCTAAATCACGATTCCTGACAAGGAAAGTTTGAATAATACTCAGCTGTGTAGAGCTTTTACTTAAATTTACAGTGCGTTTCTCCGCCAGTGGAATTTGAAAAAGGAAATAAATTTTTACACATTTGTTTAACTTCAGCTGAGCTATGTATATTGGTCACGTTTCTTTGACACTCAAAATCTCTATTGTCCAATCACTGTCGGCACCTAAAACTCTGCATACAGCACGCTTTCTTGGTATCACTTTTTTTTTTTTTTTTTTTTTTAGTTTTGATCCGAAGTGACCCGGCTGATTTTATATAAGAGCTAAAATAATATAAAATAAATTTGAAATAACTCTATAAAATAAGAGTTTAACAGTAAGAATAATAATGAATTGCGAATAAAGATTGCGTTTTGTATTTGACGGCATCGGATGGTGAATGATGATGTTCTAATAATCATTGTGTTTCTTCAAACAACTAGGTGAATGAGTCTTGTGTTTTTAAACACAGCTCTAGTAATTGCTAATTTTCTAGTGAGATTCATATTATGTGTTTCAAGTTAGCAAAGTATATTTCATTCAAAGATGCATTTCACTGTACGGTTCCAAAAAACGAATATATATTTGTAAAAGTCTGTTTGTTCAGTGTAGTATTGTGGGTATCAGGTGATGTCGTGCCTGGACAGTATAATGTTGTCGTGTATTTGGGTCATCAAGCGTTGAGGCACTGACAGGGTGTAACGATGACACACACTCAAACTCCATACAGTTTCACAGGTGTGTAGTACTCGTAAATAAATGTGGGTTGATCGTATAGGTGTGAGTAGATAGTAGATGACCAACACGAATGTTGTATAGGTTCTTATACAGCTTCACTCTAACTCACACAACCACAGGTAGAAGTCAGTAACGTTGGTAACTTCGATGACTTTTCAAACATTTATTACGAGACGTACGCTGATAGACGACACAGTCAATTGGACATGGATCATCGACATTACATGTGTATTGATGGTGGTCAACACTAGGCATCACAAATCTTGAATAGCTCATACATAAGATGCTAATATGATCATCTGGACAATTTACGTTCTATTCATATCAAAGCTCAAATCCCTGACTGAGCCCCGTCAGGTATGCCTTAGCAAATATACCGCACGAAAGGGCGGTTCCAGATTTAACAAAGTCAATACAATTGTCTAGCAAAAGTCAATGACTTCTTCAGGCGTCATACGCCAGGTACTTCTTCTTGTGAAGAATAATGGCCGTAACAACGGGCCTTATGGCGACAGAATCAGGCCGCAGGTAGCAGGCCTTGATAATAAGGTAACCTCTGTTTGCTTATATGTTTCTGTGTACATAAATTTCTGCCAATCATCCCGCCTGCATTGCGGATTTCAGGTAGTCAATTCTCTGCGCTTCTATTCATCCAAGAAAACATCTTAGACTTGGTTTTTTAACGTGCACCCATACTGGGGCACTATATAATGTATCACTGGGAGCTTCACTCACTATGTCGCCTCCAAGCAATGAAAGTACATTTGTGATCTAATCGAACGAAAGATCACAAATGTATGTGTTACCTTTTTATAGAATCTTCAAAACATAAGGAAACACAACACTGCCATCCCTGGCATAAAGAATAACTTGGGGGAGGAAGAATGACAAATCAGTCATTCACAGAACTTCTAAATTCCCCATCAAAACTTGGCAGAGAGAATCTTCGGACCAGCACGTCCGATCACAAGCCCAAGGTACACTGCCTAAAACGGAAGTCTCTCGGTCTTTGCGCCAAAACCTGCCCATGCGCAATAAGCACAGACCTGAGCGAAACTAACACCAGACCAGGGCGTTTCCTCAAGCGAGAGGCAAAGCCACTCCTTATATGGCCATGTGAATAGTGACTTAAGACATGACAGCTATACAAGACCTTCCCAACACAGGTCAACATAAGACAAGGGGAAGATAACCATAAGCCAAACCTGTCATTAACGTAAATCACCAGTTCCCTTTCTTAGACTAACAAAAGAATTACACAGGTGGATGTCTTAAACAATTATGCCAAATAGACAGCAACAATATTCCACTGTGATTTAAAAATCATAAACAAATAAAAGAAAAACATAAATTTCAGGAATCCACTTTTGTTAGCGTTACAAAATGCACTAACAACCAAACATAAATATTCAATACATTATATTGTAAATAATAACAGTGGTTGGCCCATTACAATTAATCAATAATTCGTCATATTATTCACAAATGTACATTTCTGTGAAAGATGAATGAATTAATAATTAATAACCGATCATCCACTTTCGAATTATTGGTTTGGTTTTAAGGACTATCTTCATTGCACACGGACTACTCCATCAGTGCTCCGATTTTCTCCCTTAGATCACACAAGGAAGATCTCAGCACAGTGCAAGAGCTCCGTAGCACCGGCGGAGAATCCCAATGTGTCTAAATAGGAATCACACATTCAATAAATATTTTTATTGTGTTTAGGTTTCTAATTTTTAAATTTTGCCAGGGCAGCGTCCTGATAGGCCTACTCTTTACGTTTTCCAACTGCCGTGGGATTTTTAACGTGCGCATCTAGGACACGGGAACTCGAATGTTTTGCCCTTATCCGAGAAGGCTAGGCATCCGATCTCACTACCCAGGAGACCAGGGGGGGGGGGGAAGAGTATGACATCATTAAGACCAGTGGTTCTAAAACAATTGTTTTCCATAAATGATATTCACTCAACTGGGAATCGAACCCGGTACCTCTAGAAATCAAGGCGGACGCCGTACCTCTTAGCCACTCCGATCCCTAAATCGAATTATTGATTATTGATAGCTGATCAACCCCTTTTATTCTGTACAATAGAGTGTATGGGCAATTTATTTTCTGGACACAATTAATGACCCTCAGTTTTGGATTTTGCGAAAGAAAGTACAAGCACTGGCAAAACAATACATCAGGCTGATATCATGTCTACAGGATACCAAAATACATATGGTCTGTATTAACGGTTTGTATAGATAATTTATTGTTTATCAACACAATGTACAATTAATATATGTTTAGACGAGTGATACTCGCATAGCTAACTTTTCATCAAAAATTTATTGCTTATTTGCTTTCGTTGAAAATGATAGTTGTTGTGGCGTTGAGACGCCTCTTCGTTGGTACAGCACTGTTATTTGCGAGTCAAGTGCAAATCTGATGATCAACTGAAGAACAGTGCTCGTTGAAAAACATCGTTGTGCGGCACAGGAGTGTGTCCATCAAAATTCAGTAGAAAATACCTGTTACAGATTGTAAAAATAATGTGTGAAATGATACTGAAAAACAGTAGTTACAATAATTAAGGTATTCACAAAACAGCGCACCTTAGGGTAGACAACTATGCATTTTATTTTTTGTTTCCCCAAATAATTCTTCAGCTAACCTTAAAATGGAGCTCATATTATTTTTGTTTTTGCGGATTTATTGCTGTGATATTTTGCCGACTGTGATATTTTAAATGGCTTAAAAACGTGGAGGAAAAAAAATTACAAACGAAACACAAGAAGTTTCAGTCTTTCATAAATGAGTGTTTGTGTAGAATAGAAAGATTAAAATGGTATGGCAAAATCACCAACGTGGAACTGATGAGAAGAACCAGACAAGTGCAAACGGAAGAAGATATGGATAGGACACACACCGAGGCATTAAAAGGTAGTCCTTATTGTGGAACCAACCGTGTACGAGAAGTAGAGGAAGAGGAAAAACACAGAACTTGGGACAGAAATGAAAAGGATAAAAAAAAGGCATGGAAAAGGCTTGAGCAGACGACACAGTTCATGAAATATTTGCAGGTATTCTTTGAAGGTCAAGGCTGCTCTCGGAGCCGTGCCCAAACTCTGGTTCATGCTTTGCATCTCTGCCTCCGCTGTTCTCTGCCAGGTTGTTTGTGGTCTGCCTCTTTTTCGCCGTCCTTCTGGGGTCCATAGAAGAGCAGTTCTGGTGATGGTGTCAGGGTCCTTTCTGAGGACATGGCCAACCCAGTTCCAGCGTCTGTCTGCAATATGGTGTGCATGCCCTTTTGACTGGACCGTGTAAGCAGTTCCTGGTTGGAGATGGTATTCGGCCAACAAATTTGAAGAACCTTCCTTAGGCAGGTTTTGTGGAATGAGGATAATTTGGACATTTCCTTTCCATTACTCTCCAGCACTCCGCGTCATACATTAGTACTGAAAGTACCTCTCCAGCACTCCGCGTCATACATTAGTACAGAAAGTACGCAACTCTCGTATAATGTTAATTTGGTGTTTGGGCTGTACTGAGAAGATTTCAAAATGTATTTTACAGTATTTTACTACCTTGTCACTTGTTAATAAGCTAGTAAGTTTTATTTTTCCAACACAGCAGTCACACACACATTCACACACACACACACCACATAATTCATTGAATAATGTTCTTACATGCGAAGCAGCCAGTCATGATGTTAGCCAGGTTTCCAGCTATGAACGCAGCAGGAGCCATTTGGTTAAACCAGCTCTTCCTGTTTGGCACAAATGCAGCCATCATTCCTAAATGAATGGCCACGGAGAGAAAACTTGAAAATCCACACAGAAAGTAGGTGGTTATCGCCTCTGATCGCAGCTGTGGGAATATTAATAATATTAAGTTGTTTATGATATCAGTAATCCAGGCATTAGTCAGAAACAATGAACAGAAACATCTCTCATGAATATTACTTAAAATGAAAAACACAAAATGCCATTAAGGAGGGTTGGGTACAGAACTGGCTATCCCATCTTGTAGAAACATTTTGCCCCAACAATCTTACAATAATATGGTTACCATACAGGACTTATTCTGGAATCCCCGGAGTAAGAGAGTTAGAGGGTGACCTAGCAACACATGGAGGAGAGAAGCAGAGACGGAAATGAGAACGAACGAACGAACGAACGAACGAACGAACGAACTTTATTTTAAAGGGTTAAGAATTGGGCACGCAGGCCCGTCTGACATTCTGCCCTTCCTCTCTCTCTCATCATATATACTATATCCTTTCATCCTCACATTTACTATAAGCATAATTAAGGCATTTATCATTATAAAAGTAATATTACATTTGCAATAATCATCATAATTAAAGTACGTTTATAACATTAAAAAAGAATAATAATAATAATAATGAATATAAAAATAAAATAAATAAAAATAAAAATAAACATTAATAGATAGATAGATAGATAGATAGATAGATAGATAGATAGATAGATAGATAGATAGATAGATAGATAGATAGATAGATAGATAGATAGATAGATAGATAGATAGATAGATAGATAGATAGATAGATAGATAGATAGATAGATAGATAGATAGATAGATAGATAGATAGATAGATAGATAGATAGAACGAACGAACTTTATTTTCAAAGGGTTTAGAATTAGGCACGCAGGCCCGTCTAACATTCTGCCCTTCCTTTCTCTCTTCTTCCATAGTTAATCCATTTATTCTCACACGTATCCTAAATGTTACTTAAATAATAAAATAACAAAAAAGTACAATAAAATAAAATCCCAACATTGTAACAGTACAATAACAGTTACACAGATTTACAGATGCGTATCATAATTTATACTAAACAGGACAAAATTAACTTTAAAACCTACATATGATGTTATGTAATTATTTAAGAACATAACGAAATTAGGGTGGCATATAATCTGCACTCATGATGTATTTGAAAAGTCTGTGATTGAATGAATATGGACTAAGAGTATTTTTTAAGTCGTGTGGAAGAGTATTCCACAGATGAGCAGCAGAAAAAGCTAAACTTTTCTTGAATAAGTCGAGCCTAGGCTTGGGCATGTGTAATTTATTTAAGCGTTGACTGCGTCTTCCGCTGTATTTGAAAATAGGCCACAGATACGTTGGAGCATTCTGTGACAAGATTTTGTGAATAAATTTGGCTTTGTTGAAGAGAAGGCGCTTTCTTAGTGGTAATATGTTAAGATATGTATATGCGTCTACACACTGTGTGAGGTTTTTGTCTGAAATTAGGCGCACTGCACGTTTTTGTAATGAATAGAGTCTTTTAGTGTTGGACATGGTGCAGCCATCCCAAATTGTGGAACAATAGTCTAGATGTGTTTGTATCTGGGATGTATAGAACATTTTTCGTGTCTCCTCATCTAGGAAATGTTTGATTTTAGCTAACTGGTAAACTTTTTGTGCCGTTTGTTTGGTCAGTGCTTGTACATGCGAATTCCAACTTAAATGTTGGTCAATTATGAGTCCTAGTGTTTTATATTCATTTACATTTTCAATTAAAGAGGTTCCAATGTAGAGCTGAAGTGTTGTTTTCGGCGAGTTTTGTAATTTTTGTCTAGTTGATATTATCATACATTTTGTTTTAGTGATATTTATTTGCATGCAGTTTTCATTGCTCCACTTAATAAGATTGTCTGTGTCGCTTTGTAATAATATTTCTAGCGTGTTGCAACTTTTATCACTAGTATAAATGGTACAGTCATCGGCAAATAGGTCGCAGGATGAGTGCTCGATGTGTAGTGGAAGGTCATTTATGTAAATGGAAAAAAGTAGAGGGCCGAGAATAGAACCCTGAGGAACACCAGTGTCAATAATAGTTGGGCTTGACAAGGAGTTATTGTACCACACTACTTGCTGTCTGTCGGACAGGAATGATTTAAGTAATGTCACTAGTTTAAAGTTAACTTTCATTGTTTCTAATTTTCTTATTAAAACAGCGTGATCTAACATATCAAATGCTTTCCTAAAGTCTACAAAGATTGCTCCACATATGTTATCGTTATTTATGTTTAGGTGCAAGTTGTCTATCATCTTAGTTAGAGCTGTGTGGCATGAATGCTTTTGTTGAAACCCTGACTGACTGTCAATTAGCAAGTCATTGCTAACTAGGTAATGTAGTGTTGCTTTATGTATGTGTTTTTCTAGTGGTTTAGAAAGCGATGATAAAAGAGAAATTGGTCTATAGTTACCAAGATTACTGTTATCTGAAGAGCCAGGTTTGAAGAGAGGATATACTTTGGCAATCTTAAAGGCCGAAGGAAAATAACTTTTAGCAATACATTGATTATATATAAAAGTTAGTGAATCACTAATAGCTGGTGCGGCGTAACGCAGTATTCGATTACTAATTCCGTCAAGCCCTGAGAGTGACGAAGAGGACATGGAAAGACCTTGAGCTGATGGCACAGGACAAGTGGACTTGGCACAGGACAGGTGGACTTGGCACTGGACAGGTGGACTTGGCACAGGACAGGTGGACTTGGCACAGGACAGGTGGACTTGGCACAGGACAGGTGGACTTGGCACAAGACAGGTAGACTTGGCATAGTTTTGTTGAAGGACTGAGATCTTCGGAATACTGAAGGGTAATGTCACCATGGCAGAACAGAATATTTTTATCTTGTTAGTTTTAAAACAAAATTTCTTTGTGTTGAAAATTTTCACTGAACTTAGTCGCCCTGTGTGGCTCATAGTGGCCTCTGAGAAGACAACAAAATAAGAGTAATGATCCCACCAAGTATGTCGTAAAAGCCTCGTGAGTGAGGTTGTGCATGGGACTAGCAAACTCACTATGTCAAACAAACTGCCACAGAAGCGGCAACTGAAAAAGCACACTCAGTAGTTTGTGGCAGGCTCTCTGCATAAGGGATACTACAACGGTGATCCCATAGTCCTCAAGGTGCACCAAACAGAAGGATGGACAAACAGATTTAGCTTAGTCACTGAAGAGTTAAGAATGATTTTGAAATGTCAACATTAGAGCCTGTAATTTTTTCTTTAAATACGAATTTTTGCTTCATGTTAGCGAGGCGTGCCCCATTTGTCGTGGACACAAGGGCAGTCCGTTATATAAGGGCATATTTCCAAGTATAAAAGACCTTCGGGGGTGGTATAAAGGTTTAACTGAAATACACAATTGTGACCGCTTGACCTTTCACGCTAGCTTTGTCCCTCCTACTTCACGATAAGCATTTATATGTGCTAGAAAATGCTACAGGTAAGAATGACAGACCTTAAAAGCAAATAAGACGTTTTTACACAAAACGCAGTATTTATTCAAAGTTCAGTTGCCGTTACTGCTCTGACAGGGTAAACGTAGGTCAGTCCCAGATAATAATGAATGGGTTTTATAAGCGCGAAAGTGGGAAATGAACGTTTGTGTGATCTGGTTTTTTTTTTATCCTATTGTTAAGTTGGAAAAGATCACACATGTGAAAATAAAGTCGAAATAACAGAATGTCGTGTGCAAAAAGGTCTAAAAGCTGTGGAACGGAGTGCAAATGTTAATTATTGTGTCGTATGAAAAAAAGGACGGGTCGTGTGGAAAAAAAGGCAGAAAAAAAGGAGAAATAGTATAAATAGAAGAGTTGTGGGCGATAGGTAGCGATTTCAGGACTTATGATTCCAAGGATACCATGATTTTAGACTAGAGGATTTTTACTGATAGCGTTAGGAGAACTTCGTCTTTGAGGATACCAAGACAAGTTTTTGAGTAGACAAATCAGTAAATTATTTCTTGTGGATATACATATATTATTCTATCTGGATGTACCTATATTATTCAGTTGGATTACATATTTTTTCATCTTGGATAACCAATCATCATTGTGAAATTTACAGTGTTTGTCTAATTACATCAATAAACTCTAATTGAATTTTTCTACATTGCTGTTTGTGGAACTTTACAATAATTTCTTGTGGATTATACGTTGTTGAGCTGAAACTGTTTTGCTTATCACCAAACTCAAAGGGAAGAACATTCCTGGGTTGAAAAACTGAGTAAAGGTCAAGTATTACCACCTCTGGCGGAACGCCAGTTAGCACTTGAACCAACACAACATATGAAGGATTAACTCTGACTACATAAAATCAATATAACTACTAGTGCCGCATTCAACTGACGCGGGCACACAATGACCTGTGAACTTTTAACGGAAATACATGATGACCTGTGAACTTTTAACTGAAATATGCGATGACGTGTGAACTTTTAACTGAAATGTGAACTTTTAACTGAAATTTGCGATTACCTGTGAACTTTTAACTGAAACACGCGATAACCTGCGAACTTTAAACTGAAACACATGTTGACCTGTGAACTTTTAACTGAAACACATAATGACTTGTGAACTTCTAACTGAATCACATTATGACATGTGAACGTTTACCTGAAACACATGATGACATGTGAACTTTTAACTGAAACACATGATGACCTGTCAACTTACTGATATAAATCCTAAGGGAAGAGTCTTCCCCCAGTCATTAAGAATTATGTCATCGTTTATGTAGGTCACATTTCCGGTTCCATTAGTTTGGAGCATGTAGTCCTCAAACAGGATTCTGTTCTCTCTCATTTCAGTCAGCTGGAAGCCAAAGAAAGAAGTCAAGCGGTAAGAAAGCCGATCATGCCAATCCCTCTACAACAACAAAACTAATAAATAAATACGGAAACAACAATGGTTCCCAAGATTTTCCGAATTCACTTCTCCCCACTTTTGAAATTTTCGAAAGACTCGCACATGACATAACTCATCCTCTCTTATTTAAAAAAAAAAAAAGAATACATTACTACATTAAAATCATACTCATATGCACAAAAGCTCGCTTTCAAAAAATTCTTATAACACACACAGCGTTCTATTGGCAGAGTGGGTAAAGCACTTGGCTGTCACAGCAAAGGTACCGGGCCCGAAAGACGGTGGCTTCACGCTCCATGCTACCCAGCTGTAAATGGGTAGTTGACTCTGCTCTTGAGTTAGTGAAGGCAGTGAGGGAGGGAACTTGTCACCCTACCGCTCGATGCTGGATTTATTATAGTGATGTATTTAACACTTTACACACCCCCCCCCCTTTTTACAGCAGTATCTGTTTGTTATAAGTCTAGCTGCACCTGTTTACTATTACAATAAAATTATTAATTTGATCTTAGATGTTTTGGGGGTCTCTACAAATTATATTACCCCCGTGTAGTCCCCGGGGGGTCTCTGAAGAGATGAAGAACGAATAGAACTACTGCACCCTCGGGCATGTCGTACGTGGCGACTAACATGAGGTTGGGCATGAGGCTGACAACATCATCATTTAAAACAAATTACCCCAGAAACTTCTGCTGCTAGAACATGTGAATGTTTAGTACAGGCTTCCAGAAAGATAACTAACTGCATGAGTGGCTTCTCTTGTTACAAAGAGGATTTGTACATAATGGTTGATATAGATACTTGACTTGTAGAAGATCTTATGTTTAGTAGATCATGCTGATAGCGACTTGGAGAATGCAGTGGGGTTATGCATAGAACGATAAGATGATCAAATCACTTGATAAGGCATCGGTGAATATGTCCACGATTATACGACATTTTATTTAAACGATAAATAGTTCATGCATGGCAAAATGAAGAAACATACAGTGTAGAACTCTCCCCTACAGTCTCTGTCACATCAAATCATATCTGGCCTATATACTAGGGGTGTCCATGAAGCATGTCACCCAAGTAGCGAGAACCAGATGAATGACGATAATCAAAATACTCCCCGTAGAAACGTCTTCTTTACAAAGCACGGAACTTGAAGCATAAGTCCGGCATCTTCTTGAATATAATGGTGGCGACCTTCCGTTGTATGTATAGCCACGACAGATTATACTAAATCTGCAAGTATCACGGGAGTGAACAATCAACGTCCTTCTCTGACGGATTCTTAAGACGAAAGGCCTATGTAGAAGGTGTAGTATATAGTATTGTGGCCACCAATGTAATAGTGTGTGTAAATGTGTCTATATTAGTTGCGCTGATGAAAGACAATCAGCAGGTCGGGCTTACAAGTGGCCGACATGGTGTGTGGGTAGGTAGACAAGTCAATGGTCGCGAATGCGTGTAGTCCTAATGCAAGACAGTGATGATCACACACACACCAAAAGTACATATGATATTCAGGAAATGTTGAAACGGCTGTGGTACAGTTGTTTCCGATTTATTACTCCACAGTAACAAGGACATCACTGATACACTGTCAATAGGACACTGTTTAAGCACATCATGTAAATCACAATAGTTCAATACATCCAATAGATCAATGACTCTTCTAAGCAAACTGCATGTATCGCAGTGCTAATAATATCTCAATGGCTCCTCTAAGCAGACTGCAGGCATCGCCGTGCTAATAATATCTCAATGGCTCCTCTAAGCAAACTGCAGGCATCGCAGTGCTAATAATGTCTCAATGGCTCCTCCAAGCAAACTGCAGGCATCGCAGTGCTAATAATATCTCAATGGCTCCTCTAAGCAAACTGCAGGCATCGCAGTGCTGATAATATATAAATGTTCTCTTTACTTTCTTTGATAACAATAGGAATACGCCGATATAAGTCCCTGGCGTCAAATGATATAAATGTTCTCTTTACCTTCTCTGATAACATCAGGAATAAGCCACATAAATATAAGCCATCAATCCTCGGCTTTAGAAATATATATCAGGGGAAATCTCCAACATTTTTAATCTCACAAAACTATCTTCCCCGTACACACAGTCAGAAAAAACCTGGCGGAGCTCCTTCCCGGCCAAAAACCCAGGGACGACTGCCAAAGGATGTGCCGTATCTCAGTCCCGCTCAACAATCACGCATGCGCGGATAAACGCGAGACGTGAGTTGAGCTCATACGAGAAACTTCTGGAAAGATCTCGAACGCTATTCGAGAAAAAATCTCGATCAAATAATTTTAAACGCGCAAGTAATAAATCAAGGGAGATAACAACAAAATCTGACCTGACATGCAAGAATATTAATGTTTGAATCCCCTTGCTTAAAAAACTAACTTTAACAGCCTAGAAACAACCGTTTGCATAAATTAGGTGCAAAACGGATTACGTCATAATCACCAAGTGACGTATTAACTATATCGCGTTCAATTACAATGAAAAAAAGCGTGCACCTCATATTAACCACAGCAAAAACATATTACAGCGTAAATTAAACTGCTAATATATTCAGTGTGGTCAATATGCAAAAATACAATATAATACTCTTTAACACCATGCTCCTTCACAAGCGCAAAAGGAGAAAGCAGAAGACACAAGTTTGTAGATAGTTACTAAGTGAATGCATACTTGTTAAACTAGGAATCTGCATAATCTAATTACCTTCACTTTTACCACTCTTACACACAGCATCTGATGAGTCAATTTACCTTGAAAAACGCAACAATGTTGGAGCTTACAACACGATATCCGTTCAACATTGCAACTCTACGACAGTCGTTCAACTCTACACCCATACCCACAGATATAGGGTACAGGATGTACGACGCTATAAACTGTGGATACAAATTAATACAAGCTATAAAGAAAACTGAGGTGAACTATTGAGAAATATAGTATAGATATAAACTGCGTTGGAAAAAATATGTTAACTTTTTAGAAAACTATTATAGCATTTAGAAACAGTTGACACAACAGCTTTTAGAAAAAAATCAATTAAAACATTTAGAAAACGTTCATTTATAACGATTAGAAACCGTTCTTATACAACATTTAGAAACAGTTGACATACAGCGTTTAGAAACAGTCATATACAACGTTTAGAAAGGGTTTATATACAACGTTTCGAAACGGTTTAAATACAGCTTAGTTTGGAAACAGCTTATATCCATCATTTAGAAACAGCTCATACACAACGTTTAGAAATATTTCATATACACTATTTAGAAGCAGTTTATATACAACATTTAGAAACAGTTCATATCTAACGTTTAGAAACAGTTTAAAAACACCGTTTGAAAACAGTTCATATACCTGTTGATAGTATTTAGGGTTAGAGAGGTAAAGTGGGAACAATAGCGCGCGGAGAAGGAAACTGCAGACATATTTGAACGTGACAAAGAAGGCGTGGGAAGACCTTGAAGGGATGACACAGGCTAGGAAGGCTTGGCATGCATTTGTTAAGGCCTATGCTCCTCTGGGAGCTAAAGGGCAACGAATAAACCACAATAAATCACCAGACAAATAAAGTGGGACATCACGCACTGCTGTGGGACATCACGCACTGCTGTGGGACATCACGCACTGCTGTGGGACATCACGCCCTGCTTTGTCGCATTTCTTCTCCAATCAAAATCCATTGCAATACTAAATATATGCCTGAGACAGAACACTACTGGGCGATTTAAAAGCCACTATTTTAAGTTGTTTACATCCTCACTTGTGTCAATTGGATATAAATGAAACAAATGTTAAAAGAAGGAACAATCAGTGCCATTTGACATATAAGTATAATTTTCTATTTTTTTATTCCCAGAAACAAAATATATTAAAATACAATCTTAAATGGTCAATAAACTGAAGAGTGTGAACATTGCCGCCACCGTTATGAGGCCTTGTCTTGAACTAGCTGGATCTCACGTCAGCTGTAATGTCAATGTGATATAGCACTTTATGTAACAAAATTCTAATTTAGTCGTTGCATTTAGACGTTTGTTTCATTTAAATTAATTGGATGAAAAGAGTAAATTAGATGAGAACTGGCGGTCTACCAGTAAGTCATCATCAGCCTTGGTAGAGAGTGTAGAGCTTGGGCCAATGGAAGGACAGAGCTGGAAACTGATCGGCTGTTAAATGATCACGCTGTGGATTATGATGCCATTTTGTACACTGATGGGTCTGTAATGCGTGGAAAGAAATCTGGGCGGGGCTTCTTTGCTAGAGTAGAGGGCAGAATCGTCGCTGAACATAGTGGGGATTACATGATAACAGCCTCCAGCATGAGAATGGTGGTAGAGGTAGCTACTGCAGCCTTAAGGTGGGTGCCTGACACTTCATTAACATGGAAAGTAATTGTATCAGACTCACGGTTCATACTTCGGAAGGTCCAAAATGAATGGCTCAGGCATGAACGGAAAACATCCATAGAAGCCTTGAATATTCAGGAACTGGTGTGAATCTACCATCCTGGTCATGCAGAGATACGCAGCAATGAAAGAGCTGTCAGACTAGCTTCAAGAGAATCCATAGAAGGGACAAAGGATGTGGATAAGGGAGACATACTGAGAGCAATTAATGATAGCCTAATAGAGAATGACACTGCAATCGATGAATCATCAAGGCTAAGATTGCTGGACTTTGGCATCAAACGTAAGACCAGCAGGGATGGATGTATGAGATGATGTATTCGTCGTGTATACAACCAGCGCGTAACAGGAACATTTGCTGAGGGAGACTCAGCACTTACGTGTTTGCCCGGAGTGCAATTATGTCGATTCTGATCAACAATAAAATTTAGATAAGAGTGAAGATATAAAAATATCCAATTATTGAGTGACTATTCAGTCACTCCGTAAATTTGTCGCATACCTCCATAGTAAGTCCACTAACTCCAATCCGCTCACCAAACCAGACCAGAGTGTGGTTGATCCACTCAATGAAACATACAAGCGTAAATGCGCTGACGGCAATGTTTCCGACCACAGACAGCATGTTGAGAGCTCCAGTCTGCATGGCGTCCATTGCGTTGGCGTATTTTCTGTACGAGATGGGTCAAATGAACAATGAGAATATTCAGCTCCGATGTCTGTTGTCTGTCAGATGTCTGATGTCTTTCAGATGTCTGTCGTCTGTCAGATGTCTGTCATCTGTCAGATGTCTGTTGTCTGTCAGATGTCTGTTGTCTGTCAGATGTCTGTTGTCTGTCAGATGTCTGTTGTCTGTCTCTGAATCATCATCATCATTATCTCCCTTCAGCTCCCCAAGGAGCATAGACCTTCAACAAACTTGTGCTGAGTCTGCCTGACCCGTGTCATCAAGGTCATTCCATGTCCTCTTCAAGTCCTTCGTGTCACCAGTTGTCTTCTCCGTCTGTTCCTTGGTCCCTCTATCTTTCTTGAGTAGAGGGAGACATAAAAAACACACATAGAAAAGAACTGTAGACAGACATGACAGGGATAAACAAGACCTTCAACAGATGGCACAGGATGACCTTGGTATGGCTTAGTTGAAGGCGCATACTTTATAGGCAGCTTAAGAATAATGATAATGCTCATAATATACGAAGACGCTCCAGGGAAGAAATGCCTGTGGTCTATCTTAATGATGTTCTTAAGCACTACCGGTTATGAACGTAAGTGTTCATGGGCACAAAATCTTGTCCGGATCTATTAGAGTGGCCATTTTGGTCACAAAGATTTTTTCCACAACATTCCCAGCTACTTCCATTTACAGGAAGTATCATTTTTACTGAGTGTTTTTTGTTTAACTTAGTTTATAGTTTCTTTCTCTTTTGTTTTGTTCTTTGAGTCTGATGAAGGACTTGTTGGTTGCCGTACCGTAGGCTATTCTCTTTGAGTTTTGTCCAGGTAAGTTGCATTACCAATTTGAGTTACCCCCCCCCCCCCCCCCTCCCGCCCCCCAATTATTTTCAACACATTTCACAAAAAAAATAAAACAAAGACTTATAAATTATTCATGGAAAGAAAAGAAGAAAACAAAATATTAACATAAAAGAAGAAAGATGATGCAGGAAATAAAAGAGACGTTTAACCTGCCATAAAATGAGTTAGCAGCGTAAAACGTAGAAAGGGCAGAACAAAAGAGTTAACGTGCTACAAGAACAAATCCTACCCTTTTTCTTCATCTCCAATTTTATTAACCTCGTCCTCTCCCATTTCCTTCAAGTCTTTACTCTCTGGTACCATGAGCTTGCAGACACAGAACGTTGCCGGAGCCGACACAACCATAGCACCAATAATGAACTCTACAGAAACCTAGTGAGAATGTACGATGAGGGCTTAACAAGATTTAATTTTCATTTCTTTCTTTCTTTCTTGATTTTTTTCTTCTAATTGTACTTAAAGAATATAGTGTCTGATTGGCAGATGTGGTTAGAGAGCTAGCCTTTCGAGGTAACGTTACCAGGCTCAGAGGTATAAACCTGGAGGCGTCTACTTTCACTCTACTCAGCTTTAATCTGGTGGCTAACTCTACTCAGCTTTAATCTGGTGGCTAACTCTACTCAGCTTTAATCTGGTGGCTAACTCTACTCAGTTTTAATCTGGTGGCTAACTCTACTCAGCTTTAATCTGGTGGCTAACACTACTCTTGAGTTAATCTGGTGGCTAACTCTTCTCAGCTTTAATCTGGTGGCTAACTCTACACTTGAGTTAATCTGGTGGCTAACTCTACTCAGCTTTAATCTGGTGGCTAACTCTACTCTTGAGTTAATCTGGTGGCTAACTCTACTCAGCTTTAATCTGGTGGCTAACTCTACTCTTGAGTTAATCTGGTGGCTAACTCTACTCAGCTTTAATTTGGTGGCTAACTCTACTCAGTTTTAATCTGGTGGCTAACTATACTCAGCTTTAATCTGGTGGCTAACTCTACTCAGCTTTAATCTGGTGGCTAACTCTACTCAGCTTTAATCTGGTGGCTAACTCTACTCTTGAGTTAATCTGGTTGCTAACTCTACTCAGCTTTAATCTGGTGGCTAACTCTACTCTTGAGTTAATCTGGTGGCTAACTCTACTCAGCTTTAATCTGGTGGCTAACTCTACTCTTGAGATAATCTGGTGGCTAACTCTCCTTAGCTTTAATCTGGTGGCTAACTCTACTCTTGAGTTAATCTGGTGGTTAACTCTACTCAGCTTTAATCTGGTGGCTAACTCTAGTCAGCTTTAATCTGGTGGCTAACTCTACTCAGCTTTAATCTGGTGGCTAACTCTACTCAGCTTTAATGTGGTGGCTAACTCTACTCTTGAGTTAATCTGGTGGCTAACTCTACTCAGATTTAATTTGGTGGCTAACTCTACTCAGCTTTAATCTGGTAGCTAACTCTATTCAGCTTTAATCTGGTGGCTAACTCTATTCTTGAGTTAATCTGGTGGCTAACTCTACTCTTGAGTTAATTTTGTGGCTAACTCTATTCAGCCTTAATCTGGTGGCTAACTCTACTCTTGAGTTAATCTGGTGGCTAACTCTGCTCAGCTTTAATTTGGTGGCTAACTCTACTCAGCTTTAATCTGGTGGCTAACTCTACTCAGCTTTAATCTGGTGGCTAACTCTACTCAGCTTTAATCTGGTGGCTAACTCTACTCAGCTTTAATCTGGTGGCTAACTCTACTCAGCTTTAATCTGGTGGCTAACTCTACATAGATTTAATCTGGTGGCTAACTCTTCTCTTCAGTTAATCTGGTAGCTAACTATACTCAGCTTTAATCTGGTGGCTAACTCTACTCAGCCTCAATCTGGTGGCTAACTCTACTCTTGAGTTAATCTGGTGGCTAACTCTACTCAGCTTTAATTTGGTGGCTAATTCTACTCAGCTTTAATCTGGTGGCTAACTCTACTCAGCTTTAATCTGGTGGCTAACTCTACTCAGCTTTAATCTGGTGGCTAACTCTACTCAGCTTTAATCTGGTGGCTAACTCTACTCAGCTTTAATCTGGTAGCTAACTCTACTCAGCTTTAATCAGGTGGCTAACTCTACATAGATTTAATCTGGTGGCTAACTCTTCTCTTCAGATAATCTGGTGGCTAACTATACTCAGCTTTAATCTGGTGGCTAACTCTACTCAGCTTTAATCTGGTGCTAACTCTACTCTTGAGTTAATCTGGTGGCTAACTCTACTCTTGAGTTAATCTGGTGGCTAACTCTACTCAGCTTTTATTTGGTGGCTAAATCTACTCAGCTTTAATCTGGTGGCGAACTGTACTCAACTTTAATCTGGTGGCTAACTCTACTCTTCAGTTAATCTGGTGGCTAAATCTACTCAGCTTTATTCTGGTGGCTAACTCTACTCAGATTTAATCTGGTGGCTAACTCTTCTCTTCAGTTAATCTGGTGGCTAACTATACTCAGCTTTAATCTGGTGGCTAACTCTACTCAGCTTTAATCTGGTGGCTAACTCTACTCAGCTTTAATCTGGTGGCTAACTCTACTCAGCTTTAATCTGGTGGCTAACTCTACTCAGCTTTAATCTGGTGGCTAACTCTACTCAGCTTTAATCTGGTGGCTAAATCTACTCAGCTTTAATCTGGTGGCTAACTTTACTCAGCTTTAATCTGGTGGCTAACTCTACTCAGCTTTAATCTGGCGGCTAACTCTACTCAGCTTTAATCTGGTGGCTAACTCTACTCATCTTTAATCTGGTGCTAACTCTACTTTTCAGTTAATCTGGTGGCTAAATCTACTCAGCTTTATTCTGGTCGCTAACTCTACTCAGATATAATCTGGTGGCTAACTCTTCTCTTCAGTTAATCTGGTGCCTTACTATACTCAGCTTTAATCTGGTGGCTAACTCTACTCAGATTTAATCTGGTGGCTAACTGTTACCAACAGATTTCTGGTGACAGTGTATATGTTTATTGTAATATTTATTTGTCTTAGGAAAAATATTTATTTTGTGTATCGAAATATTTTCCTGGTCAAAGCGATATCACCCATGTTGAATTTATACTTTTATTATATGGGTTATCTTTCCTGAATATCGAACTCAGCGTAGGAATCTAGGTTTACAGCGATCTATTCTTTGTTTGGTTAGAAATAGATTGTTCTTGCTTCAGAACATCTATGGCCCGAATCTATGTGTATTTCTTGTCTATGTAGGACGAGTCTGTCTTATATCTTAATATCTTTGTATGTCTAAGTCGAACTATATCTTCGGTGTCGAACTCGAGGTTAAAGGTTGTTCGGCGGATGTGTCGCTAAGTCGAGGTGAGAAGGTTCCGCCCTGATGGGTGCTAAGTTGTTGTAGCGGCCTGTCGCCGAAAAGTGATCTCTATATTAGTGGGGAAAGAGGTAGTCTCTTTAGACATATCATGTATTAGTCACCCCAGTGTTTATTCTTACTGCCAAGGAATGGCAGAATCATATTCTAGTGTATTTCTGATACTAAGGTAAAGACGCATTTCTTATGAACTTTTCATGAGGCATTGTATTCGATGGGCAGTCGAACGGTTGTACGTTTAGATGAATATTAACCAGATGAAGATGACATTCATATCTAGCAGCATCATATTATGTGATGAAGTCAATAGTATCAATGGTAGAATCTACAAAGCAATGAGGACATTTAATGAATGATCAGCTTTGATTACGCTTCATAGTTTGTATCCTGGGTGAGCGACAACTCACTGGGAGGAGAAGCCATTTTGAATCCTATATTTTTCAATCATCAAGGAGAGAACAGGGATGCCCCTTACTATCACCTGATGAGTCCAGAGATCACTGCTACAGAAGAGAACCCACTACTAGTGGTTCAATATTGTTATCAAAAAAATATGTGCTGAACTTTACCGAAAGGAATCTTCGCTAGACGAGGTTAGGTCTAGGAACCATCTTGAACCTTGTTTATGAACTGACGTGCTCTGTCAGTAAAGTCAGACGATATATATTGGAATTACTGAGTGCTTGTCTACTGACATTCCATGGTACTGTCATGCAACATGAATGCCCATGTGATAGTGTATTTCATTGATCAACATTATTATGATTTATGCCAACCTGTCTGCTGTCACTGTACCCGTGCTGTCAAGTGTGATCGTTCCAATTAAACTGTATGAAACGTACACAGTAGTTGGCGTGAATGACTTCCAGCCATAAGTGAGTGAGATTGGTCTATGTGTCAACTCTAACGAACGTTTGCCATCATTCGCATGTACTGTATCCTCACTCCATGTCTACACACCACTGCGTAGGTCAAGTTGACCTTTTGTTTGTCTTCATTTTGACAACACCCATCAACACCCTCCGAACACGATTGCAACCATGCAAGCAACACTGGTGGCCAGCTTTCTGGGTTTGACCTCGCAGAAATTGAGAAGTCAACAGACTACTGATACCAGACCGTTTCCTGTGGCTGATACGACACACCTGCAGTACTAGTTCGCTCTTTGTCAACACTTTGTCACGTGACCTATCGAGCGAATACTGGAACTAGGTCAGCGCTTGTGGACGTTTTTCATTGTACATCACAGAACGTTTGCAGGCAGAAATTAATTGTGTTAACAAGTATTACAGTGAACTGAGAGGTCCTACGTGTCGTAGTTATTGAAACTGTCATCGATGGATCCTCTTGTGTATTTTTCACATTGTTGAACATTGTAATAAGTTAGTTCAAAAATTTAATATTGATTAAAGTGGCAGTTTATTTTCATTAGTAATTAGAAACTGCACCATTGCATTCTAAAACTGAGCCTTTACAACACATCTTATGCACATGATATGTATTTATGTTTATATTACATGTATTTATTTCTCGTTGTGTTTATGATGTGGGCGGTTGGTGAGGTGACTAGTATAGGGTATACCGAGTCATATTGGTCCTATATTAGTGTTCTGTAGGGAGCAATTTTCTTAATTGAAAATTTGCACGCAACATCGGTTGCTATTTTTTGTTAGCTGTGATGATCTGTCCCATCATTGTTTTCGTAATATTTTTTCTGTTCTTCAGTTTTGTTTTGATTTGTTCGTATTTGTAGATCTACCCTGTCCTAAAATTTAGTTCTATACACATTTATATTTATACACTGTGACGTCATTTGTGTTGTTTATTTCATCGCGGTTATCATCACAGGTTCTGTGATTATTTTTTTTCTTCAGTTTTCTATTTAATTTATTTGATTTCTGCGAATGTTTTCATGTTGTCTTTGATAATTGTCCTTTGTCTATGTTGTCGGTTGACATATACTATATAAGGTATATTTGATCATACACTACTAGCTGTGTAATGAACTTGTGGTATAAAATAAACTGATAGTTTATTATTATTATTATTATACAAGACCTTATTTAAAGGCTTGTTTCCAACAGAGATTGGGATTGTGAGCTAATTAATCAAGTTCATTTATAACTTGTTCCTGTTTACTTGGAAATAGATTACATTATTGTTTCAAGTGATTGCTATCATTATTAGACCTCATGTATACATTGGAATATTTTATTGCACAAGGGAAATCCCTTGATAAGTCTGGTAAGGAATTAAAGGAGTTTGCAACTGCTCAATTTGCCATGGTATTAAAGTCAGAAGAAAAGAAGCAAAAGGAGAAAAATAAATGGAAAGCAGAAGTTGAACAAAAGAAGATAGATGCTGAGAATTTAATATTGCAGATGCAAGCTGAGGAGAGAAAAGCTGCTGCTGAGGAGAAAAAAGCTGCTGCTGAGGAGAGAAAGCTTCAAATAGAAGAAAAAAATTAGAAGCTGAAGAAAAAAGATTAGACAGAGAAGCTGAGGCTGAGCAGAAAAGATTAGACAGAGAGGCTGAGCAGAAAAGATTAGACAGAGAAGCTGAGGAGAGAAAAGCAATGAGAGAACATGAACATCAAAAAGAACTTTTAGCATTTGAGTTAGAAAAATTTAAATTGACAAATATGAGTAATGTTAATCAGTCAAATGGTAATAGTGGTAAACCCTTTACTTATAAGGTCAAGGTACCAGCGTTCAATCCTTCCAGTGACGATATTACATTCTGGCTGGATCGTTTTGAACGTTCTTGTCGAGCTCATAATGTGGATAAATCACAATATGCTAACCAGTTGTCAGAAAATTTGAAAGGTGATTCTCTGACTAGTTTAAGTTTGGTTGAAGAGGCTGACAAGGATAATTATGATGTTATTAGAGCAGCCTTATTGAAGAAATATCAATTAACAGAGGAAGGTTACCGTATTTTGTTTAAGAAAATGGTACCTGAATCAGGGGTAGAATTCTCAGAATTCATTGCAAGGACACGTCTTACATTTAATCGTTGGATTGAATTGTCCAAAACAGAAAAGACATATGAAGTCCTTATGGACTTGTTGCTCAGAGACAAGATTATGTCAAGTATAAATAAACCATTCCTTGAATTCCTACATAGCGTAAACCCAAGACACTAAAAGAAATGGAAGAATATTGTACCCAATACGTCACGGCACATCCGGACGTAGCTTTTAGCAATGCTAAGGTTAAAGAAAGTATGCCAGTTGCATCAGCAACACCATACAACCCTAATTATTCACACAAATTTCAGGGACCTCAAAACAGGTTTGATAAAAAGGGTAACCATAATAGTTATCAAAACCAAGGTAACCAATCATTTCAGGGTTCTTCTGCGAAGTACTGGAGACGAGTCGACAGCCCTCGATTCAGAGGTGGTCATAATTATAGAAATTTCCGCAGAGGAAGTCATTATAGAAACTATCCAAGTCATCCATCATGGAGACAACAAGACCATAGTTATAGAGATACTCATTATAATGAATATGATAATGGTAACCATGAGAACTATGACTCAAACCCAAATAGGGGTTACAATAGAGGAAACAATAATGATTACAGAGACAATAATAATCGAGGTAGATCACAATTCAAAAAACATAAATCACATTATCAAGCAAACTCTGCACAGCAAGAGTCACATGAAGCCTATAAACAGACTAAAGATAATAATGATGCTAATAATATGGCATGTTCCGCTTTTGATTTTGGGAGAGCATCTCAGTGCCCCAATGCAAAACATTATTTGAACCAACTACGGTGTCCACTTTAAGTTGTGGCCATCCTCTTCCCGCTCTTCCTGCGTCAGTCGCGCATGATGGAAGAGGTTTTCTTGTCTTACATAAAGGTTTAGTAAATGACAATCCAGTCTCAGTTCTTTTTTATTCTGGATGCACCACAATTGGTGTTAGGCAGTCGCTTGTAGATCCTTCTCGTGCCGCTGGAAAAGTAGTCAAATGTGTAACGTTTGGCGGCACCTTAGAGAAATACTCTACTGCTATCATTAGGATTGCTACTCCTTTCTTTACAGGAGATGTACACGCATGTCTTCTGCCGAATCCGATCGCTGATCTTATCATCGGTCGTATTCACGGAGTCAAAGAATGCACTCCGCAACAAATTTCCGTTTGGGAAAAACAAAATATGCAAACTGCTAATGCTGTAGTCACTAGAGCTCAAGCTCTTAATATGCCTCAAACTTCATCTACTGAAGATAATGAAGTGCATAACCAAGATGATCCCTTGGTAATTTCTCGTGACTCGTTTATAAAACAGCAAGAAGATGATCCGACTCTAAAGAAATTCTTCACTCTTGCAACAAAAGGTGATCCGAATAAAGATACAAAGCGTAAATCTTTGATTACAATGAAGAATGGCGTACTTGTACGTATGGTGCAAGACTCCACTAAGTCAAGTCATTCTCAGATTCTTGTGCCCAAGAATTTGAGAGTTAAAATTTTGCAGCACGCACACGACTCTCAGTGTGCGGGACATATGGGTTTTTCCCGTACAAAGTCAAGAGTTCTTGCGGCTTTCTTTTGGCCTTTTGTGAACAAAGACATACGGATTTATTGTCGTTCTTGCAAGGTATGTCAAGAAGTGAAATCCAAAGGTCCACGCCATGCTGCACCTATTCAGGCTGCAGATATTCCTATTCGGCCGTTTCAGAAAATGGCAATAGACATCATTGGTCCATTTAAGATCAAATCTGCTAAAGGACATCAATTTATATTAGCGTGTGTTGACATGTGCACACGTTGGCCAGAGGCTATCCCTCTGAAGAGCTTTTCTACTGCAGATATCGCAGACGCTCTTTGGCTAATATTTTCTCGTCTGGGATTCCCCGGAGAAATATTATCAGATCATGGCACCCAATTGATATCTGATACCATGTCTCAAGTAATGTCTACTCTTCAGATAGAAAGATCTTTAAGTAGTATCTATCACCCCATGTCTAATGGGATGGTTGAGAGACTAAATAGAACTCTTAAAAACTTGCTAGGGAAGATAACTGAGGACCATCCTCAAGATTGGGATAGGGTTTTACCCGCGGCCCTCTTCGCTTACAGAGAGGTGCCCAATGAACATACATGATTTTCTCCCGTTGAACTAGTCTTTGGCGCGCGACCGCGCGGCCCTATGTCTTTGCTTCATGATCTCATAACCGCTGATAATATTACCGATGACACAAAATCTTCTTACTAATATGTCATCGCGCTGAGACAAAAGATTATCGAAGCATGCAAATTGGCAACTTCTTCTGAATTTGCTAAGCAGAAAGCAAGACAATTTGCCAATAAGAAAAGAACCTTACGACAACTTTGTCCTGGTGACAAAGCATTTGTTTTGCTACCTTGTAAAGAAAACAGACTTCTTATTTCTTGGAAAGGTCCATACGATATAATCTCGAAAATGTCCGATGTTGACTACATTGTCGATATTGATGGAAAGCATAAAACCTTCCACATCAATATGCTTACGGAATTCCATGAACGTCCGGATTATTTACAGCCTATTTTCCAGGCAACGTACGATTCACCAGTCCAACATGGTCATTACTCATCACTGTCCGTAATACAGGATGAGGAAACAAGTTTTTCGGATGTTAATATTCCGCTTCCGATGATTCCACTTCATTCTAGTGAATCATGGAAAAACGTTACTGTCTCTCCTGATTTATCTCTAGGAGAACAGCGACAAGTTTCTGCTATGTTACAAACATTTCAGGATGTCCTTACTGGCATTCCTGGACAAACTTATGTCATTGAACATGACATTATTCTAACTGACCATAATCCTATTAGGGTCAGACCTTATCCTATCCCTATACATTTTCAAGCACACGTTGAGAAGGAGTTGGATGAGATGATAGATTTAAAAATAATTGAACCATCCACTTCTGCATATTCTTCGCCGATGGTTATTGTTCGGAAAAAAGACAATAACATACGTCTTTGCGTTGACTATCGCAAATTGAATCAAGTTACGAAGTTTGATGCTGAACCTATGCCTTTACTAGAAGAGCTACTTACTAGGCTTTCTAAATCTCATTTTTTCACTAAAATAGATTTGTCTAAAGGATATTGGCAAGTTCCTTTATCTGAACGCGCCAAACCAATTACGGCTTTTTCTACACCTAGAGGCCTTTTTCAATGGAATTTCATGCCTTTCGGCCTTATGAACGCACCAGCTACATTCGTACGCATGATGCGTCGAATCCTATCTTATCGGTCAGATGTCATCGCGTACCTAGACGACATCTGTCTTTTCAGCGATACTTGGGAAGATCACTATTCGGGGTTAGTTGAATTACTATCTACTCTACGCGAGTATAACCTGACAGCGAAACCCTCTAAAGCCTGCATTGGTTTTAGCGAAATTTCTTTCCTAGGCTATCGAGTGGTTCAAGGTTTCCTAAAGACAGAGGATCATAATATCACTAAGATACTTAACATCTCTATTCCTAAGACTAAAAAGCAAGTGCGAAGTCTCTTAGGTCTTATTCAATTTTATGGAAGATTCATTCCGAATCTATCCTCTATCATGGCACCTCTTTCTACACTACTAAAGAAAGGGTCGCCTAATATGGTCCACTGGTCACAGGAATGCCAATCCTCTTTGGATAAGATTAAAAATTTGTTTTCAACACCATCTATTTTAGTGTTACCTACTACAGGACGACTGTGCCCTCAAAACCTGCACAGAACTAGACATGCAGAACAATATGAGGAGGCTTTCTGTAGCGTGTGATGAATTTGGTCTTACCATCAATACGAAGAAATCTGAAGTAATGTTGCAACCTGCTCCTGGGAAACCTTACTGTGAACCAAATATCACAGTAAAGAACCAACGTCTCCAAGTGGTGGACAGCTTCACTTATCTAGGCAGTACCCTTACCAAAGATGCAAACATCGACGCCGAGGTCAACAACAGAATTGCAAAGGCAAGTGCAGCTTTTGGAAGACTAAGAGTAAATGTCTGGGATCGACAAGGAATTAGTGCCGCCACCAAGATAAAAGTATATCATGCAATAGTGCTCACTACCCTCCTGTATGCCTGTGAAACATGGACAGTGTATAGCAGACACGCCAAGAAGCTTAACCATTTCCACATGAGCTGTCTTCGCAGGATACTCAGGATCAAGTGGCATGATAGAGTATCTAATTCTGAGGTCCTCAACAGAGCACATATCTCAAGCATCTACACATTGCTGCAGAGGGCCCAAACTAGATGGGCCGGACATGTTGTTCGCATGCCCGAAAAACGCTACCCAAAGCAGTTGATGTACAGCGAACTCTCTATGGGTAAGCGAGCAGTAGGGGACAAAAGAAACGTTTCAAAGACACACTGAAAGCATCGTTGAGCAGCTTCAAAATTGATGTCTCCTCCTGGGAGACTATCGCACATGATCGCTCTGCCTGGCGGACAAACATTACTCAAGGCGCTCGCATTGCAGAACAGAATCTAGCTGATAAGGCAGAAGGCAAGCGTGCTGCAAGAAAAGTCAGAATGCGCAGCAACACTACTATCGACTCTAACCATGTGTGCCCTGTATGTGGCATGGCCTATAGGGCCAAAATAGGACGAATTAGCCACATGAGATCACGGCACTGATGTCTCACAATTCAAGTCTGAAGCTGTCGCCATCTTCGCTTGCGATGGGCAACTTTTATTATTATTATTATTACTACAGATAAGACATTTGTTCTTCGTAGTGACGCTTCATCCCCTGGGATTGGAGCGGCATTAATGCAAGAGTACTCTGGAACTCTGCATCCTGTAATGTATATCTCCTTTACTTACTTAGTCGTTCCTCTTCTACCGTGAGGTGTAGAGGTTTGGAAGAGAGAGCGCCAGACTATTCTATCAGCTGTCTTCTTCCTGGCCTGGTTCCATTCTAGTCCTCGGTCCTTCAAAGATTGTCTAATGTTGTCCTCCCAGCGGACTCTGGGTCGTCCTGGAGGTCTGGATCCCTGGCTCTTTGTTTCCCATGCTTGTCGTGGTAGCCGATCTTCTCCCATTCTGCAGACATGGCCAAACCATCTTAGTTGGGACTGTTCTATTTGGGTCTGCAGCGGGTGGGATTTTAGGCCTTGACGTATCGTCTGGTTGCGTACCATGTCTCTTCTTGTTACTTCAACCACCTTCCTCAGATACCTCATTTCTGAGGTTTGGATCTGGCTTTTGTGGGTTGTAGTCATTGCCCATGACTCGCATCCATATGTCAAGACTGGGACATAGGTGGAGCGGTATACAGCCATCTTCGTTTTCTTACCAACCTCTTTCTTGCTGAGGAATCCTCGATTTATGGCCTGATAAAGTCTCCCAGCCGCTGCTTTTCGAGTGGCCAACTCTTCTTTGATGCCCCCCTTTCGGTCTATAATAGCTCCGAGATATTTAAAGTGGTCGACCTGCTCCAGGACCTGTTCTCCCAACTTAATCTGATGTTTTCTTTCTTCTCGTGATATCACCATGGATTTTGTTTTAGAGCTGCTTATGACCATCCCTCTCTTCTCCAGCTCTTCCTTCCAGACTTGCAGGTTGGATTGGAGATGTGTCTCTGATTTAGCAATCAGGACAACATCATCAGCAAATGCTAGCTCTGAAATACAGACCTGTCTCATCTTCCAGTACCCCACTGAATACTTTCTTGTTCTCTCCTTACATGCCTTGATGACATCGTCCATGAGAAGTATGAAAAGATAAGGTGACAGGATATCGCCTTGTCTTACACCAGTGGTGGTCTTGAACTCTTCTGACTTATAGTTTGCTGTCCTCACATAATTTCTGCAAGACTTGTAGAAGCTCTGTATAGCATGTATCAGAGGTGCTGGAATGTTCTTCCTTGCCAAACAGTCCCAAAGTTTGCTCCAAGGGACCCTGTGAAATGTCTTTTCCAGATCTATGAAACAGAGATGGATCTCACTCTTATACTCAAGGGCCTTTTCACTCAGCTGTCTGAGTATGAAGATTAGGTAAACTCTGATGGCAAACCTCCGCTGCCTCCAAGGAATGTACTTTTACGGGAAAGGCTTTGGGAGTAAACTCTGAGGATAAATCAGGAGTCCCTAACACAGTCTAATTTTTATTCGACATCATTCTGACAACTCCTGCGACGTCGCTGGTACCAAACTGTATCGGCTACTGCCGTTCTTGGACTATGTTTTCATCACCACCTATTTTAGTGTTACCTACAACAGATAAGATATTTGTTCTTCGTAGTGACGCTTCATCCACTGGGATTGGAGCGGCACTAATGCAAGAGTACTCTGGAACTCTGCATCCTGTAATGTATATCTCCATAAAACTTAATGCTGCAGAAAGGAATTATTCGGTTTTAGACCGTGAACTATTGGCTATGGTTTGGTCAATACTCAAACTACAAAGATTCCTTCTAGGCGCACATTTCATAGTAGAAACCGATCAGAAAGCTCTTACGGCTATACAGAGTAAGAATTTGAAGCG
>JAMPIV010020323.1:0-231092 GCA_024509875.1 Oreohelix idahoensis
CGGCCAGCTAGGCATCCCCAAAAAAAAAAGATTGCTTGCTGACTATTTATCAGTACGAAACACAAGATAACACCGGAAGTATACGTGGGCAACTCAGCCCCTTAAATGACGCAATCACTTCTGTTGTTCCCTATTAACAGTATGTGTCAGTCCAAACAAGACAAAGACCTTGATACTGGGTCCAGTAAATAGTAGAAGACTTAAGGACATTAGTATAGAACAGAGGGTAGGTTTCTGGTATTGTATAAACATAAATAACACATAAGGAAGGGAAACCCGAGGCCTGTAAACAGTAAATCCCCGTACCTTCCGTACGACAACTCCGCCTAGCTATCAAGCGAATCACACTGACCCCACGGCCAGCTAGGCATCCCCAAAAAAAGATGCTTTGCTGGCTATTTATCAGTACGAAACACACAAGATAACACCGGAAGTATACAGTGGGCAACTCAGCCCTTAATGACGCAATCACTTCTGTTGTTCTCCTATTAACAGTATGTGTCAGTCCAAACAAGACAAAGACCTTGATACTGGGTCCAGTAAATAGTAGAAGACTTAAGGACATTAGTATAGAACAGAGGGTAGGTTTCTGGTATTGTATAAACATAAATAACACATAAGGAAGGGAAACCCGAGGCCTGTAAACAGTAAATTAATATTAGACAAACATAAAGGTATGTTTTCAGGCACTCGTAAGAAATAAAGAAGTAGAACACTTGGACAACAGAAAAACAACAGACGTGAGTGGCTTACCCAGGGTTCGAACCCCGTACCTTCCGTACGACAACTCCGCCTAGCTATCAAGCGAATCACACTGACCCCACGGCCAGCTAGGCATCCCCAAAAAAGATGCTTTGCTGACTATTTATCAGTACGAAACACACAAGATAACACCGGAAGTATACAGTGGGCAACTCAGCCCTTTAATGACGCAATCACTTCTGTTGTTCTCCTATTAACAGTATGTGTCAGTCCAAACAAGACAAAGACCTTGATACTGGGTCCAGTAAATAGTAGAAGACTTAAGGACATTAGTATAGAACAGAGGGTAGGTTTCTGGTATTGTATAAACATAAATAACACATAAGGAAGGGAAACCCGAGGCCTGTAAACAGTAAATTAATATTAGACAAACATAAAGGTATGTTTTCAGGCACTCGTAAGAAATAAAGAAGTAGAACACTTGGACAACAGAAAAACAACAGACGTGAGTGGCTTACCCAGGGTTCGAACCCCGTACCTTCCGTACGACAACTCCGCCTAGCTATCAAGCGAATCACACTGACCCCACGGCCAGCTAGGCATCCCCAAAAAAAGGATGCTTTGCTGACTATTTATCAGTACGAAACACACAAGATAACACCGGAAGTATACAGTGGGCAACTCAGCCCTTAAAAACGCAATCACTTCTGTTGTTCCCCTATTAACAGTATGTGTCAGTCCAAACAAGACAAAGACCTTGATACTGGGTCCAGTAAATAGTAGAAGACTTAAGGACATTAGTATAGAACAGAGGGTAGGTTTCTGGTATTGTATAAACATAAATAACACATAAGGAAGGGAAACCCGAGGCCTGTAAACAGTAAATTAATATTAGACAAACATAAAGGTATGTTTTCAGGCACTCGTAAGAAATAAAGAAGTAGAACACTTGGACAACAGAAAAACAACAGACGTGAGTGGCTTACCCAGGGTTCGAACCCCGTACCTTCCGTACGACAACTCCGCCTAGCTATCAAGCGAATCACACTGACCCCACGGCCAGCTAGGCATCCCCAAAAAAGGATGCTTTGCTGGCTATTTATCAGTACGAAACACACAAGATAACACCGGAAGTATACAGTGGGCAACTCAGCCTCTTAATGACGCAATCACTTCTGTTGTTCGCCTATTAACAGTATGTGTCAGTCCAAACAAGACAAAGACCTTGATACTGGGTCCAGTAAATAGTAGAAGACTTAAGGACATTAGTATAGAACAGAGGGTAGGTTTCTGGTATTGTATAAACATAAATAACACATAAGGAAGGGAAACCCGAGGCCTGTAAACAGTAAATTAATATTAGACAAACATAAAGGTATGTTTTCAGGCACTCGTAAGAAATAAAGAAGTAGAACACTTGGACAACAGAAAAACAACAGACGTGAGTGGCTTACCCAGGGTTCGAACCCCGTACCTTCCGTACGACAACTCCGCCTAGCTATCAAGCGAATCACACTGACCCCACGGCCAGCTAGGCATCCCCAAAAAAAGAT
The DNA here is from genome assembly GCA_024509875.1 of Oreohelix idahoensis. Lineage (NCBI taxonomy): Eukaryota > Metazoa > Mollusca > Gastropoda > Stylommatophora > Oreohelicidae > Oreohelix > Oreohelix idahoensis. Next base: position 2,256 of record JAMPIV010020323.1, read on the forward strand.
GCTTTGCTGGCTATTTATCAGTACGAAACACAAGATAACACCGGAAGTATACAGTGGGCAACTCAGCCCTTAAATGACGCAATCACTTCTGTTGTTCTCCTATTAACAGTATGTGTCAGTCCAAACAAGACAAAGACCTTGATACTGGGTCCAGTAAATAGTAGAAGACTTAAGGACATTAGTATAGAACAGAGGGTAGGTTTCTGGTATTGTATAAACATAAATAACACATAAGGAAGGGAAACCCGAGGCCTGTAAACAGTAAATTAATATTAGACAAACATAAAGGTATGTTTTCAGGCACTCGTAAGAAATAAAGAAGTAGAACACTTGGACAACAGAAAAACAACAGACGTGAGTGGCTTACCCAGGGTTCGAACCCCGTACCTTCCGTACGACAACTCCGCCTAGCTATCAAGCGAATCACACTGACCCCACGGCCAGCTAGGCATCCCCAAAAAAGGATGCTTTACTGACTATTTATCAGTACGAAACACAAGATAACACCGGAAGTATACAGTGGGCAACTCAGCCCTTAAATGACGCAATCACTTCTGTTGTTCCCCTATTAACAGTATGTGTCAGTCCAAACAAGACAAAGACCTTGATACTGGGTCCAGTAAATAGTAGAAGACTTAAGGACAGTAGTATAGAACAGAGGGTAGGTTTCTGGTATTGTATAAACATAAATAACACATAAGGAAGGGAAACCCGAGGCCTGTAAACAGTAAATTAATATTAGACAAACATAAAGGTATGTTTTCAGGCACTCGTAAGAAATAAAGAAGTAGAACACTTGGACAACAGAAAAACAACAGACGTGAGTGGCTTACCCAGGGTTCGAACCCCGTACCTTCCGTACGACAACTCCGCCTAGCTATCAAGCGAATCACACTGACCCCACGGCCAGCTAGGCATCCCCAAAAAAAGATGCTTTGCTGGCTATTTATCAGTACGAAACACACAAGATAACACCGGAAGTATACAGTGGGCAACTCAGCCCTTAAATGACGCAATCACTTCTGTTGTTCCCCTATTAACAGTATGTGTCAGTCCAAACAAGACAAAGACCTTGATACTGGGTCCAGTAAATAGTAGAAGACTTAAGGACAGTAGTATAGAACAGAGGGTAGGTTTCTGGTATTGTATAAACATAAATAACACATAAGGAAGGGAAACCCGAGGCCTGTAAACAGTAAATTAATATTAGACAAACATAAAGGTATGTTTTCAGGCACTCGTAAGAAATAAAGAAGTAGAACACTTGGACAACAGAAAAACAACAGACGTGAGTGGCTTACCCAGGGTTCGAACCCCGTACCTTCCGTACGACAACTCCGCCTAGCTATCAAGCGAATCACACTGACCCCACGGCCAGCTAGGCATCCCCAAAAAAAGATGCTTTGCTGACTATTTATCAGTACGAAAAACACAAGATAACACCGGAAGTATACAGTGGGCAACTCAGCCCTTTAATGACGCAATCACTTCTGTTGTTCCCCTATTAACAGTATGTGTCAGTCCAAACAAGACAAAGACCTTGATACTGGGTCCAGTAAATAGTAGAAGACTTAAGGACAGTAGTATAGAACAGAGGGTAGGTTTCTGGTATTGTATAAACATAAATAACACATAAGGAAGGGAAACCCGAGGCCTGTAAACAGTAAATTAATATTAGACAAACATAAAGGTATGTTTTCAGGCACTCGTAAGAAATAAAGAAGTAGAACACTTGGACAACAGAAAAACAACAGACGTGAGTGGCTTACCCAGGGTTCGAACCCCGTACCTTCCGTACGACAACTCCGCCTAGCTATCAAGCGAATCACACTGACCCCACGGCCAGCTAGGCATCCCCAAAAAAAGGATGCTTTACTGGACTATTTATCAGTACGAAAACACAAGATAACACAGGAAGTATACAGTGGGCAACTCAGCCCCTTAATGACGCAATCACTTCTGTTGTTCCCTATTAACAGTATGTGTCAGTCCAAACAAGACAAAGACCTTGATACTGGGTCCAGTAAATAGTAGAAGACTTAAGGACAGTAGTATAGAACAGAGGGTAGGTTTCTGGTATTGTATAAACATAAATAACACATAAGGAAGGGAAACCCGAGGCCTGTAAACAGTAAATTAATATTAGACAAACATAAAGGTATGTTTTCAGGCACTCGTAAGAAATAAAGAAGTAGAACACTTGGACAACAGAAAAACAACAGACGTGAGTGGCTTACCCAGGGTTCGAACCCCGTACCTTCCGTACGACAACTCCGCCTAGCTATCAAGCGAATCACACTGACCCCACGGCCAGCTAGGCATCCCCAAAAAAGGATGCTTTACTGACTATTTATCAGTAGACAAGATAACACCGGAAGTAGTCAGTGGGCAACTCAGCCCTTAATGACGCAATCACTTCTGTTGTTCCCCTATTAACAGTATGTGTCAGTCCAAACAAGACAAAGACCTTGATACTGGGTCCAGTAAATAGTAGAAGACTTAAGGACAGTAGTATAGAACAGAGGGTAGGTTTCTGGTATTGTATAAACATAAATAACACATAAGGAAGGGAAACCCGAGGCCTGTAAACAGTAAATTAATATTAGACAAACATAAAGGTATGTTTTCAGGCACTCGTAAGAAATAAAGAAGTAGAACACTTGGACAACAGAAAAACAACAGACGTGAGTGGCTTACCCAGGGTTCGAACCCCGTACCTTCCGTACGACAACTCCGCCTAGCTATCAAGCGAATCACACTGACCCCACGGCCAGCTAGGCATCCCCAAAAAAGGATGCTTTACTGACAAGATAACACCGGAAGTATACAGTGGGCAACTCAGCCCCTTAATGACGCAATCACTTCTGTTGTTCCCCTATTAACAGTATGTGTCAGTCCAAACAAGACAAAGACCTTGATACTGGGTCCAGTAAATAGTAGAAGACTTAAGGACAGTAGTATAGAACAGAGGGTAGGTTTCTGGTATTGTATAAACATAAATAACACATAAGGAAGGGAAACCCGAGGCCTGTAAACAGTAAATTAATATTAGACAAACATAAAGGTATGTTTTCAGGCACTCGTAAGAAATAAAGAAGTAGAACACTTGGACAACAGAAAAACAACAGACGTGAGTGGCTTACCCAGGGTTCGAACCCCGTACCTTCCGTACGACAACTCCGCCTAGCTATCAAGCGAATCACACTGACCCCACGGCCAGCTAGGCATCCCCAAAAAAGGATGCTTTACTGACTATTTATCAGTACGAAACACAAGATAACACCGGAAGTATACAGTGGGCAACTCAGCCCCTTAATGACGCAATCACTTCTGTTGTTCCCCTATTAACAGTATGTGTCAGTCCAAACAAGACAAAGACCTTGATACTGGGTCCAGTAAATAGTAGAAGACTTAAGGACAGTAGTATAGAACAGAGGGTAGGTTTCTGGTATTGTATAAACATAAATAACACATAAGGAAGGGAAACCCGAGGCCTGTAAACAGTAAATTAATATTAGACAAACATAAAGGTATGTTTTCAGGCACTCGTAAGAAATAAAGAAGTAGAACACTTGGACAACAGAAAAACAACAGACGTGAGTGGCTTACCCAGGGTTCGAACCCCGTACCTTCCGTACGACAACTCCGCCTAGCTATCAAGCGAATCACACTGACCCCACGGCCAGCTAGGCATCCCCAAAAAAAGGATGCTTTACTGACTATTTATCAGTACGAAACACAAGATAACACCGGAAGTATACAGTGGGCAACTCAGCCCCCTTAATGACGCAATCACTTCTGTTGTTCCCCTATTAACATTATGTGTCAGTCCAAACAAGACAAAGACCTAGATACTGGGTCCAGTAAATAGTAGAAGACTTAAGGACAGTAGTATAGAACAGAGGGTAGGTTTCTGTACTACTTCTTTATTTCTTACGAGTGCCTGAAAACATACCTTTATGTTTGTCTAATATTAATTTACTGTTTACAGGCCTCGGGTTTCCCTTCCTTATGTGTTATTTATGTTTATACAATACCAGAAACCTACCCTCTGTTCTATACTACTGTCCTTAAGTCTTCTACTATTTACTGGACCCAGTATCAAGGTCTTTGTCTTGTTTGGACTGACACATACTGTTAATAGGGGAACAACAGAAGTGATTGCGTCATTAAGGGGCTGAGTTGCCCACTGTATACTTCCGGTGTTATCTTGTGTTTCGTACTGATAAATAGTCAGTAAAGCATCCTTTTTTGGGGATGCCTAGCTGGCCGTGGGGTCAGTGTGATTCGCTTGATAGCTAGGCGGAGTTGTCGTACGGAAGGTACGGGGTTCGAACCCTGGGTAAGCCACTCACGTCTGTTGTTTTTCTGTTGTCCAAGTGTTCTACTTCTTTATTTCTTACGAGTGCCTGAAAAACATACCTTTATGTTTGTCTAATATTAATTTACTGTTTACAGGCCTCGGGTTTCCCTTCCTTATGTGTTATTTATGTTTATACAATACCAGAAACCTACCCTCTGTTCTATACTACTGTCCTTAAGTCTTCTACTATTTACTGGACCCAGTATCAAGGTCTTTGTCTTGTTTGGACTGACACATACTGTTAATAGGGGAACAACAGAAGTGATTGCGTCATTTAGGGGCTGAGTTGCCCACTGTATACTTCCGGTGTTATCTTGTGTTTCGTACTGATAAATAGTCAGTAAAGCATCCTTTTTTGGGGATGCCTAGCTGGCCGTGGGGTCAGTGTGATTCGCTTGATAGCTAGGCGGAGTTGTCGTACGGAAGGTACGGGGTTCGAACCCTGGGTAAGCCACTCACGTCTGTTGTTTTTCTGTTGTCCAAGTGTTCTACTTCTTTATTTCTTACGAGTGCCTGAAAACATACCTTTATGTTTGTCTAATATTAATTTACTGTTTACAGGCCTCGGGTTTCCCTTCCTTATGTGTTATTTATGTTTATACAATACCAGAAACCTACCCTCTGTTCTATACTACTGTCCTTAAGTCTTCTACTATTTACTGGACCCAGTATCAAGGTCTTTGTCTTGTTTGGACTGACACATACTGTTAATAGGGGAACAACAGAAGTGATTGCGTCATTAAGGGCTTGAGTTGCCCACTGTATACTTCCGGTGTTATCTTGTGTTTCGTACTGATAAATAGTCAGTAAAGCATCCTTTTTTGGGGATGCCTAGCTGGCCGTGGGGTCAGTGTGATTCGCTTGATAGCTAGGCGGAGTTGTCGTACGGAAGGTACGGGGTTCGAACCCTGGGTAAGCCACTCACGTCTGTTGTTTTTCTGTTGTCCAAGTGTTCTACTTCTTTATTTCTTACGAGTGCCTGAAAACATACCTTTATGTTTGTCTAATATTAATTTACTGTTTACAGGCCTCGGGTTTCCCTTCCTTATGTGTTATTTATGTTTATACAATACCAGAAACCTACCCTCTGTTCTATACTACTGTCCTTAAGTCTTCTACTATTTACTGGACCCAGTATCAAGGTCTTTGTCTTGTTTGGACTGACACATACTGTTAATAGGGGAACAACAGAAGTGATTGCGTCATTAAGGGGCTGAGTTGCCCACTGTATACTTCCGGTGTTATCTTGTGTTTCGTACTGATAAATAGTCAGTAAAGCATCCTTTTTTGGGGATGCCTAGCTGGCCGTGGGGTCAGTGTGATTCGCTTGATAGCTAGGCGGAGTTGTCGTACGGAAGGTACGGGGTTCGAACCCTGGGTAAGCCACTCACGTCTGTTGTTTTTCTGTTGTCCAAGTGTTCTACTTCTTTATTTCTTACGAGTGCCTGAAAACATACCTTTATGTTTGTCTAATATTAATTTACTGTTTACAGGCCTCGGGTTTCCCTTCCTTATGTGTTATTTATGTTTATACAATACCAGAAACCTACCCTCTGTTCTATACTACTGTCCTTAAGTCTTCTACTATTTACTGGACCCAGTATCAAGGTCTTTGTCTTGTTTGGACTGACACATACTGTTAATAGGGGAACAACAGAAGTGATTGCGTCATTAAGGGGCTGAGTTGCCCACTGTATACTTCCGGTGTTATCTTGTGTTTCGTACTGATAAATAGTCAGTAAAGCATCCTTTTTTGGGGATGCCTAGCTGGCCGTGGGGTCAGTGTGATTCGCTTGATAGCTAGGCGGAGTTGTCGTACGGAAGGTACGGGGTTCGAACCCTGGGTAAGCCACTCACGTCTGTTGTTTTTCTGTTGTCCAAGTGTTCTACTTCTTTATTTCTTACGAGTGCCTGAAAACATACCTTTATGTTTGTCTAATATTAATTTACTGTTTACAGGCCTCGGGTTTCCCTTCCTTATGTGTTATTTATGTTTATACAATACCAGAAACCTACCCTCTGTTCTATACTACTGTCCTTAAGTCTTCTACTATTTACTGGACCCAGTATCAAGGTCTTTGTCTTGTTTGGACTGACACATACTGTTAATAGGGGAACAACAGAAGTGATTGCGTCATTAAGGGGCTGAGTTGCCCACTGTATACTTCCGGTGTTATCTTGTGTTTCGTACTGATAAATAGTCAGTAAAGCATCCTTTTTTTGGGGATGCCTAGCTGGCCGTGGGGTCAGTGTGATTCGCTTGATAGCTAGGTGGAGTTGTCGTACGGAAGGTACGGGGTTCGAACCCTGGGTAAGCCACTCACGTCTGTTGTTTTTCTGTTGTCCAAGTGTTCTACTTCTTTATTTCTTACGAGTGCCTGAAAACATACCTTTATGTTTGTCTAATATTAATTTACTGTTTACAGGCCTCGGGTTTCCCTTCCTTATGTGTTATTTATGTTTATACAATACCAGAAACCTACCCTCTGTTCTATACTACTGTCCTTAAGTCTTCTACTATTTACTGGACCCAGTATCAAGGTCTTTGTCTTGTTTGGACTGACACATACTGTTAATAGGGGAACAACAGAAGTGATTGCGTCATTAAGGGGCTGAGTTGCCCACTGTATACTTCCGGTGTTATCTTGTGTTTCGTACTGATAAATAGTCAGTAAAGCATCCTTTTTTGGGGATGCCTAGCTGGCCGTGGGGTCAGTGTGATTCGCTTGATAGCTAGGCGGAGTTGTCGTACGGAAGGTACGGGGTTCGAACCCTGGGTAAGCCACTCACGTCTGTTGTTTTTCTGTTGTCCAAGTGTTCTACTTCTTTATTTCTTACGAGTGCCTGAAAACATACCTTTATGTTTGTCTAATATTAATTTACTGTTTACAGGCCTCGGGTTTCCCTTCCTTATGTGTTATTTATGTTTATACAATACCAGAAACCTACCCTCTGTTCTATACTACTGTCCTTAAGTCTTCTACTATTTACTGGACCCAGTATCAAGGTCTTTGTCTTGTTTGGACTGACACATACTGTTAATAGTTAAACAACAGAAGTGATTGCGTCATTAAGGGGCTGAGTTGCCCACTGTATACTTCCGGTGTTATCTTGTGTTTCGTACTGATAAATAGTCAGTAAAGCATCCTTTTTTGGGGATGCCTAGCTGGCGGTGGGGTCAGTGTGATTCGCTTGATAGCTAGGCGGAGTTGTCGTACGGAAGGTACGGGGTTCGAACCCTGGGTAAGCCACTCACGTCTGTTGTTTTTCTGTTGTCCAAGTGTTCTACTTCTTTATTTCTTACGAGTGCCTGAAAACATACCTTTATGTTTGTCTAATATTAATTTACTGTTTACAGGCCTCGGGTTTCCCTTCCTTATGTGTTATTTTTGTTTCAGGGACCGTGGTCCTAAGTTATTGAAGCAGCACCTGGTCTGAGTTTTGCTGAATCCAGAGGCTGACAGCATACTCCTTGGTCCAGATAGCGACCAGTGAGGTATCTCCAGAATACAGTGAAGCAATCGAGCAGAGGAGTCTTTTCCTGCCGCCATCACGAAAGATAAGCTTCTGCGGCCAGAGTAGCTCAACATTATGTGCCCCCCCCCCCCTCAAAAATTGGCATTATATTAAACACAGAGGGACAATAAATTATTTCAAATGACAGGAACTGTGAACTTTTCCCAATACTATTTCCACGATAATCAAACACTTGAAGTCATGATGAAAAACAACAACCAAGCTTGAACAAAACCAGTATTACCTCATATTACTACTTCACAAATTACACACATAGAATAATAATAATAAAATATGTCAATACAAAGTTCATATATATAAACTGTGTACATACTACTTGTAATTACATTTGATTGTGATTCCTGGTTCACTGTGTAGTTGAATCAGGATACCCATTATTGAAAGAATTAATACATATATTTTTAAACTTAAACACTTGACTCATTTAAGATAGTTTTATAGAGTGTTACATGTGTGTGAGTGTCACAGTGTTGTAAAGTGTTGTGGAATAAATTAAATTGGTTATCTGTCTGTTGTTGTTGTGACTTACACTTCATCATTTTCATAACCCTAGACATTTAACGTAGTCATCACAATATTTCAGTTGACTTGTTGTGATACCTTCACAGCTGATCTCAGTTCAGTCAGTCCTCTATAAATATTTTACTAGCGGTAATATATTATAGACGAGGTCTGACCCACCTTGTTTGCCAGTCACAGAGGCTAGTTAAACTTATAGGCCTGTTACCTTAAGGCCTGTTGCATGCAAGCAACACAACTGATGAACTCATGTCAGAAAAGAGTTGGTTAACTCATGTATCAACACCCGCGAGAAATGCGGGGTAATTTTGCTGAGGCTTGTTTGGAAGGGAACTTAGATTGTGATCAACAATCGTGCTTAGGCCCAGCTTACTGACTTATGATATATGATGCTATCCATGTACTATCGTCACGTCTACATGTTCCTGAGTCTTGTTAAATGATCATGTCTACAACGTTCCTGAGTCTTGTTAAATGATCATGCCCTGATGTCGTCGTACTGTTATAGCGGACTACATTAAAGTTTGTGAAAAAGTCAGTTGCTGTTCCAACCTGCACTGACTTCTACTTGTGATTGAGTGAGTAATGAGCCAGTGTTTAGAACTGTACACCCATTCGCCTTTATTACATCTACACTCATACTCTATGCCAACACTGCACTTTGCCAGCGCCTCAACACTTAACGAACAGGCTGACCTACATTCACCTGTCCTGCACTGCCTGGGTTGACCTGACCTCTACACTCACATACACAGTGCTGTACCCTTTATATTGTCAACAAGTAAACAGTCATCTGCTTTATGATAAGGTATCTTGTGATGTCCAGAATAACACCTTATCGTCACCTTCCTCTCCTCCAAGCTGACCCTAAGGCGCGGGAAGTGTTTAGTGAGCCACCCTTGCTGGCATATAGACGGGATAAAAATTTGAGGAACCTCCTAGTCCACAGCCGTTTGAAAACCGTCAACGATGGCCTCTTTGGGACCAAGCCATGTAACCGAACACGATGTAAGACATGTCAGTATGTTATCGAAACACGTTCAGTCTCGTTCCCTAACGCCAAGTTCACCATCACCCATGGCTTCACATGTGAGTCACGCAACGTCATCTATGCTATTATATGCAAACGTTGCACCATTACTTACATTGGCCAAACAGGCACACGACTGGGCGACCGATTCTGCAGACACCTCTACGACATCTCTCAGTTTAAATCCACACCTGTGGCCATCCACTTCAATGGCCCGGACCACCACGGTGCCACTGACATCCAGGTGACAGCCATCAGATCCTGTTCCTCGGAGCCAACAGTCGGTTTCACCGGGAACAACGCCTCATCCATCTTATGGGTTGCCTTAAACCACACGGCTTGAATACCCAACATTTTTTTGTCTGAGACGCCTTTCTCTGTCTAGTCCCTATTGTATTATGACTGTCTACTTTGATGTGATCACCCATTTTATATATATATATATTTTTTTTTTTCTCACTCTTTTCCGGTCCTTATTTTCATTATTTTTTTTTTAATGTACTATCGACTTCCGGTTTAGTGGCAGCCATCTTGCTTCTGTGACTGGACATAAGGGAGTGATTTTTCTTTTATTTTTATAGTTTCATGTTCTCTACTTAATTCTCATTTTCTTTCTTTCCCTCCTGTCTTGTTTGTCTGTCCCTGACGAAGGCCTTGTGGCCGTAACGTAGGTTTTTCTTGTCCTTTCTCTTTGTAAGACGTATTACTATTTGTGTGCGTTGTTTTTTTTCCCCCATTCTACTCTTTTCACATAACATGCCTAAGAAAAATTCACCGAATCTTTTGGCCGAATACTGTACCATCACCAACCAAGATCTGCTTACTCGGAGCAAGCAAGAGGATATGCACACCATCATAGCTGGCAAACGCTGGAGCTGGATTGGCCATGTCCTCAGAAGAGACCCCGATGCCATCACAAGAACAGCTATGCTTTGGACCCCTGAAGGAAAACGAAAGAGAGGCCGACCAAAAACAACCTGGCGGAGGACTGTGGAGGCTGAGATGCAAAGAATGAACCAGAGTTGGGGCACTGTACGAAGGATGGCCATCGATCGAGCAAAGTGGAATCAATTTGTTGTTGCCCTACAAGATGCCACTAGCCTAGGCATGGTGGCCACTGACTGCTTTGACGGTCGGTGGCTAAGGATCAAAGAGAAAGAGGAACGTAAGTAAGAAATGAAATTGATTCAAGTTTAACATTATTTATGAAACTTACATAAGTAAGAAATGAAGTTAATGATTCAAGTTTAACATTATTTATGAAACTTTAAAATAAGTAAGAAATGAAAATGATTCAAGTTTAACATTATTTATGAAACTTTAACATAAGTAACAAATGAAGTTATTGATTCAAGTTTAACATTATTTATGAAACTTTTAATGTACATTCGATTACATCCTTTGTTTTAAGTTGTACAAACAACTGGGGAAAAGGTGGAGGGGCGGTGTTAAGAGATTTGTTACGTCACATATAAGAGCTGTCTGGGATTTTGTGATGAAATGTGACAAAGGGTATAGGGTTAAAATCGGTTAAAATTGAGTGACGTCAAATGTGGACGAACCCTTACTCAAAAACGTTGCCAGGTCTACACCATGTAGTCGCAAACTTTTTTTTTTTTTTTTGAATGAAGTGTAACAGAAAACGTTCGATCTAGTACTTTGTCATTGTGATATTTTCCTCATTTATTTGGCAATTAATGTCTATCTATTATTATAATGATTCAAGGTCCTTTAAATTGTGCTTCATCAGAGAGAATCATCCACTCACAAAGTTTCGTTTAACCCGTTGCACCCTTCCGAACAAATAAGAGAATTGTTCAACATAACAATATATAAATCAGCAAGGCTCAGAAAAGGGGAGAGGGTGAATTTTATTCACACATCTTCATGAAATGGCAACTTGTGGTTTTACAATATTTAAGTGAAGCCTGATTATGGAAAGTTAACGTTTCGTATATTCAACAAATCAGTCTTTAAAATTCACCAGGAAAAGACAACGATAATGATAATAAATACGAGAACTTATTACAAAATTGAACTTGAAGAAACACCCTTACAAGATGTAGAGGTATACAGAAACCGTGGCAACTTGAAAGAAAAAAAACACTCTTACAAGATGTAGAAGTAAACACAAACCTTGACTACTTGAAAAAACAGCCCTACACGACTTAGTTCTCACTAGTTCCTGACACATACCTTTATGTGCGTAATATTTATTTACTGTCTACAGGCCTCGGGTTTCCTTCTTATTTATTCATATGTTTATAAAAATTATATGACTTGCTCGCTTTCATTTTTGTATGGTGGGCTAGCAACAGGTAACTCTTACTTACTTAGTCGTTCCCCTTCTACCGTGAGGTGTAGAGGTTTGGAAGAGAGAGCGCCAGACTATCCTATCGGCTGTCTTCCTCCTGGCCTGGTTCCATTCTAGTCCTCGGTCCTTCAAAGATTGTCTAATGTTGTCCTCCCAGCGGACTCTGGGGGTCTGGATCCATGGCTCTTTGTTTCCCATGCTTGTCGTGGTAGCCAATCTTCTCCCATTCTGCAGACATGGCCAAACCATCTCAGTTGGGACTGTTCTATTTGGGTCTGCAGGGGGTGGGATTTTAGGCCTTGACGTATCGTCTGGTTGCGGACCATGTCTCTTGTTACTTCAAGTTCAACCACCTTCCTCAGATACCTCATTTCTGAGGTTTGGATCTGGCTTTTATGTGTTGTAGTCATTGCCCATGACTCGCATCCATATGTCAAGACTGGGACATAGGTGGAGCAGTATACAGCCATCTTCGTTTTCTTACCAACCTCTTTCTTGCTGAGGAATCCTCGATTTATGGCCTGAAAAAGTCTCCCAGCTGCTGCTTTTCGAGTGGTCAACTCTTCTTTGATGCCTCCCTTTCGGTCTATAATAGCTCCGAGATATTTAAAGTGGTCGACCTTTTCCAGGACCTCTTCTCCCAGCTTAACCTGATGTCTTCTTTCTTCTCGTGATATCAACATCGATTTTGTTTTAGAGCTACATATGACCATCCCTCTCTTCTCCAGCTCTTCCTTCCAGACTTGCAGGTTGGATTGGAGATGTGCCTCTGATTTAGCAATCTGGGCAACATCATCAGCAAATGCCAGCTCTGAAATGCATACCTGTCTCATCTTCCAGTAACCCACTGAATACTTTCTGGTTCTCTCCTTACATGACTTGATAACATCGTCCATGAGGAGTATGAAAAGATAAGGTGACAGGATATCACCTTGTCTTACACCAGTGATGGTCCTGAACTCTTCTGACTTATGGTTTGCTGTCCTCACATAATTTCTGCAATACTTGTGGAAGCTCTATATAGCATGAATCAGAGGTGTTGAAATGTTCTGCCTTGCCAAACAGTCCCAAAGTTTGCTCCAGGGAATCCTGTCAAATGCCTTTTCCAGATCTATGAAACAAAGATGGATCTCACTCTTATACTCAAGGGCCTTTTCACTCAGCTGTCTGGGTGTGAAGATTAGGTCTTGTGTACTTCGGTTTGCTCGGAATCTGCACTGGACCTCATCCAACTGTGGCTCAGCTAGGCGTCGGAGTCTCCGCTGTAGGATTCTAGAGTAGATTTTACCAAGGACACCGAGAAGGGATATGCCTCTATGGTTTCCACATTGTCGATTTCACCTTTTTTGAAAATTGGTGTTATGATGGCAATCTCCCAGTCCTTTTGTATGGTCTTGTTGCACCACGCTGCATGTTGGACCCTTAAGAGTAATAGGTCGCCTGATGCTCCCATGTACTTAACCATTTCTGATGTTATACCATCATGCCCTGCTGCTTTGCCCATCTTGATTTTCTCCAGTGCTGCCTTCAGTTCTTCCATCTTTATGTCATCTTCATCACTTTTTGTTTCCTGTTCTGTGCTAGTGGTTATCATTTCTGATGCTTGACCTTGCTCACCATGAACAGGTAACTCACGGTTATTTTTAACGTTAATAGTTGAGACTGTACTACGGTAGAGGGTCGTACACAAAAATGTCAGCTCCCTAAGTCATTTGGAACTTAGTGAACAAAAGGCTCAACGATTTGATGCATCCAAACAACGTCCATATTAAATTCAATGCTAAAAATATATTCGCCTCATTGTCTCTGCATGTTTCTTTATCCCTGTGCTCATGTAAGTCACACGTATACTTGCGATGTAGCCACTTTTCTATTCTCCAGACGTACCTTGCCCTGGTGACTCATGGGGAATCTTATGCAACAGCAGTTGTAGTTGTAAACGTAACGAGACGTGTTTTTCCGTCACGGGAAGTTGTTTAGAAGTAATATGTCCAAATGGTTTCTGGGGAATTAACTGTACTAATCCCTGCCCTGTTCAGTGTGATGGACACTGCATCGGAAACACTGGAGATTGCAATGGATGCAAGAGCGGCTACACGGGACAAAAGTGCACTTTGGGTAAATCATTATTACCTCATAAAAAGGTATCTGCTTAGTAATTAGTGAACATACGCTCTATCTATATCCAGTAAAAGTAGCTACATCATGTTTCTTGGACGGTTCACAGGTCGTCGCCATAGTACTACTTTATTCCATCTCCACGTTTGGTCAAAATTGACCTGAGGTCATACATCCATCATCCTTCACAATATCATAGAAACACCAGTTTGGATCATCCAGCAAAATTTCATTTTAATGTGATAAATCTATCCTTTTAATTAGTAACCCGGAAACTTTGATCGCGTTTTTCCCAAAACAAAGTTGAAGTGGAGATGGAATAACGCAGCACTTAGGCCAAGACTTGCCCAATGCTTGAGAAGAGGCACTAATTCCGCCAAAAATATATCTATCTAAAATTGTGTCAAATGTATAATAACACAGTTGTAGAATTGCATATAGAGTAGCATTCTGAAGTAAAGCAAAAGAATAGTGTATAGTTTGCATTATCATTGTTAATTCAAGTATGTAAAACTAAGTACCAGGGATCCAGACTTCCAGGACGACCCAGAGTCCACTGGGAGGACAACATCAGACAGTCTCTGAATGACCAATGACTAAATTGGAACCAGGTCAGGAGTAAGACAACCGATAGGATAGCATGGCGCTCTCTTTGGCAAATCACTACTGTTGTGTAATGGCTATCAAAGGGGTGTTATATTGCAGTTGGGTTTAGGCTTGATGAATATGTCTTCAGTCGTGCTGATATTCACGCGAATGTCGTGGGCTGGGTAAACGAATGGTTAGCATCATACTTTTAGCCTGAACACAGCCACACACTATTTTTAGCTCGTACAACAGTGTTAATGAAATCAATGAGTTGGTGAAGACTGGTCTACATCCAAATTTATTGACAGTAACTTCAACAAATAACTCAGCATAATAATATCAGGTAGATTGCATTCGAAGGCATTCATTAAGGTCCAATGTCGGTCCATCGTAGTAAACAACATAAAAGGCATACAGTTCATAGAACCTCAATTCTGGCCATAAAAGACTAGCGATCAGTTTCGGATACGACGTGAACAAAGTATGGCGGCAAATATATATATATATATATATATATATATATATATATATATATATATATATATATATATATATATATATATATATATATATATATATATATATATATATATATATATATATATATATATATATATATATATATGCTGACAATCGAATATGATTACCTCAAAAATAGTCACAATACTCCAAGGGTGAAGCTGTAACTCTTGACGGCCCATAAATACCATCTTAGTAAATCGTGGCGACCAATCTCATTAAAAGCCACTGGAAACATATCGAATAACACATCCACAACTGGAGCATAACAATGGCTCGTCTAATCAAGTCTGTTGACATTTCGAAGGGCACGGGAGCAGACAATACATACGTCACATTTTATATATATATGTATATAATTTTTTTTTCTCAAACATTCCACTTATCAAAGAACGGCAAAAATTAAGTACATCATAATAATAAATCGTCAACAGTAGAACCATAAATCGTCAAAGTCCAGTCGAAGTCAAATCTACTGGAAATATTAATGAAAGTTCATGAAAAAGATTGTCATCAGTCATAGCATTATCATAAGAATATGAGAAGCAGAAACAAAGAAATGTTAACTACTAATACAATAAAGAAAAGAACATCTTAAAATGTATATGATGAAGTATTAATATGGGTATGGCAAAAGAGAATCTTTACATAAAAAGAATCAACCTACTAAAACATGTGAAATATAAGTGGGGTTATGTTCCTTTGCTGTTCTCAACAACATTTGGAAGTCTTCCCAATACAAATCAAACACCAAATTAAGACTGTATGAGAGCTGTGTACTTTCTGTGCTTCTCTATGATGCGGAATGTTGGAGAGTAACAGAGAAAGAAATGTCGAAACTGTCCTCCTTCCACACAATCTGCCTAAGGAAAATTCTCCGAATCTTTTGGCCAAACACCATCAGCAACCAAGAACTGCTTATTCGGAGTAACCAGGAGGATATGCACACCATCATAGCTGGCAGACGCTGAAGTTGGGTTGGCCATGTCCTCAGAAGGGACCCTGATACCATCACAAGAACAGCTATGCTATGGACCCCCGAGGGAAAGCGAAAGAGAGGCCGACCAAAAACAACTTGGCGGAGAACTGGAAGCTGAGATGCAAAGAATGAACCACAGTTGGAGCACTGTACGAAGGATGGCCACCGACCGAGCAAAGTGGAATCAATTTGTTGCTGCCCTACAAGACGCCACCAGGCGTGATGGCCGCTGACTGCTTTGACGGTTGGCGGTTATGGATCAAAGAAGAAGAAGAAGATGTTCGTTAGGGAACATTAAGAAAAAAAATTTATGGGGAAAAGAAGAGAAGAACAAATAATTAAGAGTGAGGTAATAAAATTTGAAGAAAGAAAAAGTTAAAAGAATTTAAACATCATGTAGTTTTCATCATGATCTATTGGTAAATATGGTACTGCATATTTTCAAAATGTCTATCACACGTGCTTATAGCACTGAAGTAGAGTTATGCATTTGACAGGAAAGTAGATCGTTAATAAGCAAAAAAATGTTCAGGTCTCATAATATGAAGGTATTGAATGTCAGTCATCGAATATAAATGAGTGGATCACGTAAATACATTTGAAAGTCACGCAGCAGTACAGAATGTCAACCATGCGCTTATATTTGGATCACACAACAATGTTAATTAGTATCGTTAAAGTCTTGTTGAGGGCAGTGGGAGAGTACATCAGCTAACACGTTTTCAGTGCTCGGAATAGCTTGGACATCAAATGCGAACGATTGCATCAAAATAGAATAGCGCGCAACCCTAGGATTCATGTGGTTCGATTTCATGAGAAATGACAGAGAGCACTGGTCTGATTGTATAATAAACCTTGATCCAAGAAGGTACCTCTCCAGTTTCAAAACATCCCATACGATGGCGAGCAATTCGCGCTCGATCTCTGGATATCATCTTTCTGCGTCAGTCAGCTTCCGTGATATGTACAAGTTAGGGTGAAGTGTACCGTCGAAATTCTGCATCAATACAGCACCGACACCTTTGGAAGACGCATCTGTGCGAAGATAAAATACCAAATTTTTATTTGGTAGCCTCAATATTGGAGGGGATGAAAATAAATTTTTAATATGAGCTAAGGCTGCTTGGCACTCTTGAGACCAGTGCACATGATTAGGAGAGCCCTTTCTTAATAAAGCAGACAGATCATCAGTGACATTGGATAGACTCGAAATGAATCGACTGTAAAATTGAATAAGGCTGTCAATACTGCGCACTTGTTTCTTAGTTGTGGGCACAGATATGTTCAAAATCTTGGACACATTAGACAAGTCAGTTTTAAGCAAACCATGACAAACTCTATGACCAAGGAATGATATTTCTCCAAATCTGACAAAAATTTTAAAAGGTTTGGCAGTTAGATGGTGTGAACGTAAAGTGTCCAGCAATGAAGTGAGACCTAAGAAATGATTTTCCCAAGAAGTACCAAATAGAAATATGTCATCTATATATGTAATAATATCAGACCTGTTAGAAAAGATTTTACGCATCATCCTGACAAATGTGGCAGGAGCATTCATCAGTTCAAAAGACATACAGTTCCATTGAAATAAACCATCAGGTGATGTAAAAGCAGTGAGGGGCTTAGCAGTTTCAGATAAAGGAACCTGCCAGTATCCCTTAGTGAGATCAAACTTAGTGAAAACAACAGCTGTAGCAAGCCTGGGCAAAACGTCTTCTAATAAAGGTAAAGGTTCAGCATCGAAGATAGTAACATTATTAAGTTTGCGATAGTCAATACATAGTCTTATATTGTTATCTTTCTTTCTAACAATGACAATCGGGAAAGCAAATGCAGAATTGGATGGTTCGATATTACCCAAACGAAGCATGTCGTCAAGTTCTTTATTAACCTGATCCTGAAAATGGATAGGTATGGGGTATTGTCGAACTCGAATAGGTTTATCATCTGTGAGAAGGATGTCATGAGTGATAACCGATGTACGACCAGGGATGTCTGTACGAACATCAGGGAAAGATTGAAGCAGATCAGACACCTTCTGACGTTGGTCGGATGATAAATCAGTACAGATAGAAACATCCTAGCATGTCTCAGTAGCAGTTAAAGGCATGACAGGAAGATCCATAGGTAAGTCAGGAAAAGCAGATTCTTCCTCCTGAATCACATACAGAGAAGAAAAATGGTATGCCTTGTGGGCTCATTTACTGCATGAAAGACAGCCTGAAGATATTCAGGTCGAGTATGGAACTCTTTGAGCATGTTTATGTGGAAAGTTTTGTTTTTTCCCTTAACGTCAAGTATATAATCAACATCAGAAATACATGAAAGAACTCTGTAGGATCACTCCAAGCAATGTGTAGTCTGTTGTCCTTTCTAGGAAGAAGCACAAAAGATTCATCCCCAGGCACCAGGTGTCTTAGTCATCTGTTACGATTCTGAAACTGACGAGCCTTTTCTTTAGCAGTTTCAGAAGATGCTGTCGCCAACTGACAAGCATCAATAATTTTACGTCGGAGGTTAACGACATACTCGTAAGATGACTTGGTGTCCTGAGTCATCTCAGAGTCAGTGAGCAAATCTTTAATAAGAAACATGGGACCTCTAGGTTGAGCTCTGAAGACAAGCTCGAATGGCGAGAAACCGGTCTGTTCATGTGGTACCTCACGGTACGCAAACAGCACGGCGGGTAAAACCCTGTCCCAGTCTTGTGGAAAGCTGACTGTAACTTTGCCTAATAATTGTTTAAGCATCCTATTTAGCCGTTCTACCATGCCATTGCTCATTGGATGGTACACGGAGCTAAGCAATCTGTCAATTTTACGTTGTTGCATATTACCGGTATGGCCTTCGAGACAAACTGAGTACCTCTGTCCGATAGAAGTTTTCTAGGGAAGCCTAGCCTGGAAAAGATTAAGAAAAGAGCATCAGCCACGTCTGAGGTGGTGATATTCTTCAGAGGTATAACCTCTGGCCAGCGAGTACACATGTCAATACATGTGAGGACATACCTGTGTCTTCTAGCGGACATAACAGGAAGTGGGCAAATAATGTCTGTGGCCATCTTCTCAAAGGGACGTACAGGTATATCTGAAGCCTGTATCGGTACCATGTGATAGGCTCCCTTTGCTTTGACCTCCTGGCAAGTAACACAGGAGCGACAATAAGTAGCAACATCCCTAGATACACCAGGCCAAAAGAAGGAAGAGAGCCCCCTGGAACTTGACCTAGAGTAGCCCCTGTGGCCAGCACAATGAGAATCATGGGCGTGTTGCAGGATATAAGTTCTAACCATGACCTGTTGTTTAAGAGCAGAAGAATCTTTAAACATTCTGATCAGTATACCATTCTTAAGGATGCACCATTGACGAGTGGCATTATTTACAAGCATCTCCTCACCACTTACCAAACGAAACAAATTTCTGCAAAGAATCACCATCTCTTTGCGGTGTTGCAAAAGATTCTTTGTTAATGGTAGCATGAAAATCATGATCCTGATTTTCAGGCACAATACCATCAGTCCCCTGGGCATGTGCTTGAGCCCTTGTTGTAATTGCATTCGCAGTAAAAATGTCATGCCGTTCCCACTCAATAATTTCACCAGGTGTACATTCTTTACCACCATGGATACTGCCAACAATAAGATCAGTGATTGGGTTTTTAAAAAGACACTTTAATAATTCTCTATGTAAAAAATGTAGTCGCTATGTGAACAATAGCTGTGGGATAGAACTCTACCGTTCTCCCAAATGTGACACATTTAACAAAATCTCTAGTGGAGCATGATGAAGAGATTGGCGAACTACCACCGTTGTGATCCAGTATCTCTGAGCACATATACCTGTGTATCGTTTAATAGGCCTTTATGAATATGTAAGGTGCCTGTGCCATCATGAGCAGCAAGTGCTGTCATTGTAGGACGTGGATGACCGCATCTTAATGTAGAAACCGCATTAGGCTGAAATGAAGTTTGGCAATCAGGACACTGCGAAGCAGCATTAAAGTCAAAAAAAAGAACAAGCAGCGGCCTGATTTAATGAAAGATCATTTTGAGTAGCACTAGATGTATCAGCAGTTTGTGCTGAGTTAGCATGATAGTTTGTACGTTCAACGCTCCGAGAGCGGAAGGGATGGTTATCATTCTGATTATTATAAGAATAATTCCGGTTTATATTGTCCTGTGAATAATTAGACCTTCTAGTAGCTGCATATTGGTTACTGTATCTATTACCATTCCAATTTCCTCTACTCCTGAAAAAATTATTATTTCGTTTCCATCCTCTTTGTGGTTGGAATTGGCTCTGTTCTGGTCCCCGAAATTGTCTAAAATTTCCTCTAGACGGGGGAGATCGATTACACTAGCCAACAAATTTTCAAAAGTTTTTTGTACCAGAAATTAAATGTACCATTTCTTATTGATTTTGACATGCTGATTTCAAATATCATAATGAAATTCACCAATTGGCTCTGGTTTTTTTTAAAATGATGAATTTACATTACAGTAATACAAATAATGTATGCTTGTTTACTTCTCTGGGCTAAACAGCTAGTCTTTCTACTTTAGCATTATAAAAATTGTGGTTACATACTCAATTAATTGATATTTTAACATAAAATGATAGAAAAAATAAAAACATTATTTAAAGTTCACATATCATGCTTTAAAAAGGCACATTTGAACCCATTCCGTCATTATTCAGTCGCTGTTCGAGCTCTCTTTGCTTGCTTCTTGTAGTCAATCGATGAGGTGTCTCTTGTCACAGTCCAACAGTAATCAACAAGCATTGAAGGGCTCCAATTGCCTTGATACCTTGTCTCCATAGCAGCAATGTCCTGGTGAAATCGTTCACCATGCTCATCACTGACCGCTCCACAGTTTGACGTAAAGAAATCGAGATGAGAATCCAGAAAATGAATTTTCAAAGACATGTTGCAGCCAAGACTCTTATACTTCTGAAGGAGATTTTCTACAATTTCATTGTAATTATCAGATCTGTTGTTTCCAAGAAAATTGTCCACCACTGACTTAAATGCTAGCCATGCTGCTTTTTCGTTGCCATGCAACACGCAAAGAAACTCGTCATCATGAAGAAGTTTTCGAATTTGCGGACCAACAAATACTCCCTCTCTTATTTTAGCTTCACTCAGTCTTGGAAATTTTCTGATGAGGTATTTGAAAGCCTCATCTGTTTTCTCCATTGCCTTGACAAAGTTTTTCATGAGACCCAGCTTAATGTGCAAGGGTGGCAACAAAATCTTGCTGGTGTCGACAACTGCTGGGTTCTCAACGTTCTTACTGCAGGCTGCAATGACTGCCTGATTGGCCAATGTCTTCTGATGTAATGGTCACTTCGTGCACGGCTATCCCACTCACAGAGAAAGCAACAGTACTTGGTGTATCCACCCTGTAGTCCAAGCAAAAGAGCGACCACTTTTAAGTCACCGCAAAGTGACCAATGATGATGATCGTAGTTTATACACTTCAAAAGCTGCTTAATGTTTTCATAAGTTTCTTTCATATGAACTGCGTGACCAACTGGAATTGACGGTAACACATTACCATTATTCAACAAAACAGCTTTAAGACTTGTCTTGGATGAATCAATGAAAAGCCTCCACTCTTCCGGTATGTAATTGATGTTGAGGGCTGCCATTAAACCAGAAATGTTGTGGCACGCAGAAAGGTCACCCTCTTTGAAAAAGAATGTAATAAGCGGCTTCTGGCGGTTCCTATACACAGAAATTGTAACATCTTCTGCCAGGAGATTCCACTGTTGCAATCTGGAACCCAAAAGCTCCACCTTGTTCTTCGGTAAATTCAGATCTCTTACAAGATCATTCAGTTCTACTTGGGTTAGTAGATGTAGTTTGTTCAAAATCTGTGTCACTTGAGGTTGATGGTTCAGGACTACCAATGTCCTCTTCATCAGTGGAAGCAGCTGAAAAGGATTCTGGCACTTTGGGAACTGGTAGGTCATCGCCATGTGGTACCGGAAGTATTGCAGAGGGGATGTTTGGATATTCCAGTCCATTTTTTCTTCTTTGATATGCCTTTCCCAATTGGAGGGACCATGCAAAAGTAACAGTTGTTGAGATAATCAGTGGGCTCTCTCCAAATCATTGGGACTGCAAAAGGCATAGCTTGCCTTTTGCCAGTCAACCACAGTTTAAGATGTGCTGCACATGTATTGCAGCATATGTGTGGCACCCAGCTCTTATCTTGATCTCCTATTCTGCAGCCAAAATACAAACTGTACACCTTCTGGCATTTCTAACTACGATACTTTTGATAAGGACAAATGCACTAACTAATGGCAAAATTTTATCAGAGATAAGGTATTTATACACAAAGGTGATGTAATCATAGGTAGGATTGCATCATCAACTTCTAGTAACATTTTTATTGGTCATTAGAAAAAATTATGCAATCGCCCACAACAGTTGCGTCATATATATATAAATTTACCGTAATTAAATAAACTAGTAGCATATATCTTGAAAACTAGAGCCAATCAACATTTTTTAATGTCATTTTCGTTTTCAGCACACCAAAATTAGTTAAGATCAGCTATTTTCATTTCTGGTACATTTTGGTTGTTGACTAGTGTTATCGTAAGAGTTACCACCTTGAAAATATCCATAGTTATTACCTGTACCACGACCACAATTCCAAGATGACGCTAATGTTACAGATACAGCCTCTTCGATGTGAGAGTTACTCACACATGTACCCGGGTGAGCAGTAATAAACTGTCTTCCCAATTCTTCCATCAATGTTCAATTCGTAGGTTTCCGTTCATGAAGGTAAGACAGGAACTGCTGGTTAACAGAAGACAACACTTTGTCTCTGAGCATTAAGTCCATAAGTGCCTCATATGTATGTTGAATTTTCGATAATTCAACCCATCTGTTGAATGTTAATTTAATGGCAGCAATAAATTCCGAGAAGTCTTTCCCTGTTTCTGGTAAAGTTTGAGCAATAAAGCTCTGGCAGGTTCATAGTTATTCCTACTGGGACCGTCCATGGTACAAACCGAAGTTAATGCATCACCTGTGAGGAATTGTATCAATCTACTACACCATTCAGATTTATCAATTTCATGTGCCTCACACACGGTCTAAAAGAAGCGATTAAGGAAGCAAGAAATATCATCTACGTTGGGTTTGAAAGTAGGCAAACGAAATCTTTCAGATTCTGAAACATGTTTGTTTGAGGAACTTTGACTCTCAGAATTATTTTATTTACTATTTAGCAACTTGAGTTTTTCAAGTTCTAAAGATAACATATTTTCATCATGTAATCTTTTTTTATCTTCTGCTTCCATCGCAAGTATTTTAAGTTTGTCCTCATACTGAAGTATTTTAAGTTTCTCTTGGCTGGCTAAATCTTCAGCCCTTCTCTTCTCAGCTAATTCTTCAGTTCTTTTTCCTCTGGCCAATTCTTCAGTTCTATGTTTCTGATATTCAGCCATAGCAAAGTCTTTTAGGACTTCTCCTTCCATGGCAAAGGCTTTGCCTTGTTTAACAAAATAATCCAATATAGCCATTTTGTATCAATGTATCCGACTTACCTAGTTCATCAAGTATTAAGTAGTTATCAGGTTTGTATAATCAATAATATCAATGGCAATTAATTATGCAATTAATCAATGGTAAGGAAAAAAAATAATGAAAAAGACAACAAATATAAATATATATAAGAGGGAAAAAATATTTTGGAGCAGGGTAAAGCACTAAGCGACACAAGACATTAACAGTAAGCAACAGAAGAGAATATAAATGTCGAACTAAAGAGGAAAAATACAGCAAATTGGAACACACTTACTGCTAACTAAGAACAACACAGGACCAGAGACACGGTGTATAAACATAAAATTTGTAAATAACTGAGATTCAGCAAGGAGAGACCAACAGATACGAACAAAATTACTGCAACTAAAGCAAAAATACTATACAACGACAACGCAAAGAACCCAAGACGGCACACCTATACAGACAGTGGTCGAAGAAAACCAGTCAGAGGACCTAAGTCGCACGGCGAATATCAGCCAGATATTCCCCTGATGGAAATCTACAAGCACACCTAACGAAACATCCGGTGTGAGCCCATTGAATCAATGAGATGAACCTCTTGCACCGAACCGCCTCCCAACCAAACCCACAGGGACAAACAAGATAACAGAAAGGTACAGCTATAACATGCAAGAAATAAGAATGAGCTCAGACCAATTTAGCACAGTTCACAAAAATGCACATAAAGATACTTAGCTGGGGGCCAAGGATGGTGGATTTATCGTACAGCATCACCTGGACAGGTTATCAGCGCAGCAAGGGCACATCACAGGTCGAGCAGAAATAATGTAACTACTGGATATCTAAATAGAGCAGGAAGCACGAAATTATTGCAGTTTTCTTCCAGAAAGTTCAACGTGATAACGTTGGGCTTTGAAAACTTCACAAAACAGGCGTGTAGCAATAGCCTGATCAATAACATGTACATCAGAACTTGATTTAAACTAGGAGCATTCACTGGGACTCTGCTGTAACGTCTTTCTTCAAAAACACAATGATTTGACCAGTTGTACAATGAGAAGAAAAATTTCGTCACAGTCATGTATTTCCGCCCACATCGATTTCGTGACATGAGCAGAGGAAAGTATGCAAAACAGTTCCAGAAATAGTTCAGGATGCATAAACGATAGAGGACATGGTTTCAATTTTTCCGATGTTTTTGAACAGTCCAAAAATAAAATAAAAATCGTCCCCACCCTGTACACCAGAAATCTTTTGTGTAATGGCTTTCAAAGGGGTGTTATATTGCAGTTGGGTTTAGGCTTGGTGAATATGTCTTCAATTGTGCTGATATTCACGCGAATGTTGTAGGCTGGGTAAACGAATGGTTAGCATCATACTTTAAGCCTGAACACAGCCACACACTATTTTTAGCTCGTACAACAGTGTTAATGAAATCAATGAGTTGGTGAAGACTTGTCCACATCCACATTTATTGACAGTAACTTCAACAAATAACTCAGTATAATAATATCAGGTAGATTGCATTCGAAGGCATTCATTAAGGTCCATTGTCGGTCCATTGTAATAAACAACATAAGAGAAATACAGTTCATAGAATCTCAATTCTGGCCGTAAAAGACTAGCGATCAGGTTCGGATACGACGTGAACGAAGTATGGCGGTAAATATGTATATTGCCAATCGAATATGATTATTTCAAAAATACAGTGCACACTCCAAGGGTGAAGCTGTAACTCTTGACGGCCCATAAATACCATCTCAGTAAATCGTGGCGACCAATCTCATTAAAAGCCACTGGAAACATATCGAATAACACATCCACAACGGGAGCATAACAATGGCACGTCTAGTCAAGTCTGTTGACATTTTGAAAGGGCACGGGAAACTGACCGTTCGGCTGCGCACGAGCAGACGATACATACGTCCCATTATATATATATATATATATATATATATATATATATATATACATATATTATATATATATATTATATATATATATATTATATATATATATATATATATATATATATATATATATATATATATATATATATATATATATATATATATATATATATATATATATATATATATATATATATATATATATATATATATATATATATATATGTATATATATTATACATATATATATTATATATATATATATATATATATATATATATATATATATATATATATATATATATATATATATATATATATATATATATATTACAGTATATATATATATATATATATATATATATATATATATATATATATATATATATATATATATATATATATATATATATATTTTTATATATATATATATATATATAATATATATTTATATATAACAAATATATTGCCAACAAAGGATTGCCATACGCCTGTGCGCAAAAGCCTTACACAACAACTACATCCCACGGTATGAGAGGAACGACTAAGTAAGTTTGTTAACTCTTTAAACTGTTTGGCTCCTGACAGTCTCTTATAAGACAACGACAGAATATGCCTACTGCTCCCACAGGCATGTCTTACAAGATGACTAATATGAGGTTATGCATATAGATATCATCTTCGTGATGTGCATGCCTTATACAAGGGGAGTAACGGCAATGTTGTCTCCAAGCTCAATAGGAAACGAATTTAAAAGCTTGAGTGAAGCAGTGGGAGAATTTGATTGCTTTAAATTTTGGTATTTAATATTTGTTTAACGTAGAAATGAATGGTAAGACACTAGCAATAAAGAACGCAGCTGGAATGACCAACACTTTGCTTAACTGTAGTATAGTATATTATGATAGGTAACTCCATACAGAGCGATACAACAGGAGACAATCTGATCATCAAAAGCACCCGCCCGTCGATCAAGTGTTTCGGCCTCTTCATCTCAGTTACAATTTTTGGGGGTGTCAGGTGAGTCATAACTCCCAAATGTCAGCCTCCTGTTGTCTTGTGCAGAAAATGGAACCCACCCCACCTTGGTTGCAGCTTTCAACTTCACTCCTATTTTCTGCGAGCTGGAGGCAATTGTGAAAGTAACCCCTACGTTGAAAATAAATTACTGTCTCGAGTTCCATTGCCCGTTACGGTTGCTCCACAGCCAGCACAATGCCATTTCCTCAGTTTTGCTGAACCTCTTAAGAGCTCTTATTCTTGACTGTCACCTCAACCGCAACAGTTTAAGTAGATCGTACACTGAGGCAGCCACGAGACCTCTTGAACCCACCTCAACAGCCATGACCCTTGAAGTGAACCCGTCATGTCTCAAGACCGTGGCCAGATCATTGTACTGGGCCACTTTTAACAAATGTTGCTCGTCCAATCTGGATTAAAATGCCACGGTCAGCTCAATCATTATAATCTGGTGCTATGATGAGGAATGCTTCACTTTATCTGGCCGTTTTCAAGATCTTCTTATACTCTCTGGATATGCCCCTAGCCCAGGTAACTCTTCTACCATCTCCCAGTCATTTGCACAGTCAAGAAGAGATGGTAAACTGTTACTTGGTTTGGGATGTGCTGAATTTCCTGCTCGCAGAAAGGATGTATATGCGGTGCTCGGTCTGACTTTGCTATTCGCCTTCACCGTGCCCGGTCAGTTGTTACAGCCAGCTCATTTAGTACTCTCTTGTGGCGCCATGTGTATCGCCCTTGCCTTATTGCCATCTTGCAAGCTGAGAGCATATGTTCAAGTGTCTGCTTCTCATGGCACAGGGGGCACTGAGCTTCATCAGACTTTCCCTATCTCACAAAGTTTGGAAACGATTGCAGCAGGTCATACATTGATCTGCGTATGAAGCTGAGTTTAAGAGGTGCCAAAGGCTAAATATCATTCCTTGTCATGGAGATTTGCAGGGCTTCTTTACATGTAGTCCATTAGCCTTGTTGGGTCTGCAGCGCTGCTTTTTGTATTCTCTTATCATTCTCAACTTCTCGTGTCTCCTGAATTACCATGTCTATGCGTTCCCTGTCTGATGCCGAACCACCAGCGGATGTCATTATGGTCAAATCCTCGTCCAATCGTCTTTACGTCTTCGGTCCCGTATAATATATTATAGTATAGTAACCCCTTCAGTCAAGACTGACTATTGGAATACGCCCCTGAGGTCATAGTCTTTAGCTGCTTTTGTGCCTGGTGTTTCTTTCGGCGTGTTCTTTTCTCCGCTGATTGTCGTGAGAGGTTCTTTTCTCTGAATCTGAGGGGAGAGGGGGGGAAGTAGGTAGCATCACTACTTGGTGCCAACAGCAAGTATCACCCTTCCAGGTTGCTGGATTTATGTCTCTCTAGCACACATCTTTGAACCTCGGTTGCGGTTGCTCAACTGTTCGTTTTCCATCTTCCAGATGTACGAAGAAGATATTTTTAAGGGATTCAACATTTCTCACACGAAATTGATTCGAGAGCATATGCACCGAAACTGCTCGTGTCCATCCGAAACCTGTGCGAGGAGATTGTGTATAACCCAAAATCTTGGAGTAAGTTGTGAGCATTTCTTTTACAAATGTACATTAACATGTTTTTTTGCTAAGTGGTTATATATGAGGCTGGTAACCTCAACACGCGAACATAGTATATTCATAAACCACTACAGCAAGCGCTGGTGATTGTTTCTGGCTAGTCGTGCGGAAAACTCGACAGCAGAGGTGACCCCAGACTCCGACTGGAGCAGTTATGATTACATCACATGTGCCTCAAGTGTAGCATATCATGTTGTGGAATATATGTCATTTGTTAATGTTAGTTCAGGCACAAATCATTATTTGCGTTGTCCAGACATATTTTCAAAGTTAATACTCAGAGGAATACTGCTGATTTCTATTCATCTTTCCTGAGCTACGCTGTGTACTCAAGAAGTTAGTTCTTCTGAGAGATTAGCATTGGTGGGGGGATAGCGAGAGGATGCGCCTCATAAGCTTCCAACTCAATGTACTTAACAGACGCATTTGTCTTTCTATTTTTTTCTAAAAGTACGTGGTTACAAGCATCAGACGGTTAGAAGTACTAACGTTACGACGCCGCTAGTATGTGGAGAAGTGCACTCATCACCAAAACGAAGTGACGGAAACCACGACGACAGGGCTCTCATAGAGTTAAGTTTTCGTGTCAAATAGGCGAAAGTAACGGACTTTGATAAATCCTCACCTATGTCTCAGTGACGAAAACGTGTATTTAAAGCAAAATTTCACCAATCTTTCCATATTTATTTTAACTGTTAAAGACCAATTCATTATTAAAATTGTTACATGTTGTTTTAAAACTAAACAAGCATAGTTTTTGTATGTATGAAAGCAAACGTATGAGCCAGAATATTACTGATATTGCTGGAAATTATTTCGTGTTAAACCTTCCCCTTATTATCCAACATGTGTTATAATCAGGTCAGACATAGGATTGACAGTTTTCGGAGGTCACGCCCGCAAGTTAAATAACGAGATATATGTTAACGACCATCTTCCTAATTCGACAACATTTGTTTGTCTCCTTTACCAGACTGGACGGAAAGAACTACATAATTCTAATGTGGTGTCAGACAGCTTAACTAGTTATAACAGTTCCAGACAAAGACGGCAGGCTTGTTTCAAGCGGGCAGGTTTAATTGCTTTACCTTATTCGCGCCCCTCCCTCGTTAAGCGTTGTCTTTATACGGTCAAAAAGAAAAACATGCCATGAGTGACTTAAACTTTGGAACATAGTGTTATCTCATAGAGTGTACCTCCAACGAAAACGGTAATATCCACAAAATAACGACGGAAGGGAGTAAAAAATGGACAGAAAAAAAATTGAACGAAAGAATAGGATGTACCGTCAACTTGTCAGATGTCTTTCTTTTTGTCTAGTTCCCAGTCAAGGTCTTGGTACTTCACGGATTGTTTGGTGTCATCCAAAGCAAAGACGCAAAGTCAACAGAAATTAATGATTAAAAAAGAACCAAAGCAAACTAACAAAAACTGGAACAAATGCGTTCTTGGCAAAAAAAAAAAGTGTGTGAGTCTTTATTCGATTCACATCAATTGTAAACTTTTCGCAACGTACATATGGCGCGTGTTTGTCAAAATTCATGTTACAGTACATGATATGATATCCCAAAGTTTAAATAGTATATTTTCTACTTTTCAGAATGTCCTATAAACTGTGAAAACA
The DNA here is from genome assembly GCA_024509875.1 of Oreohelix idahoensis. Classification (NCBI taxonomy): domain Eukaryota; kingdom Metazoa; phylum Mollusca; class Gastropoda; order Stylommatophora; family Oreohelicidae; genus Oreohelix; species Oreohelix idahoensis. The sequence continues at coordinate 31,912 of JAMPIV010020323.1, forward strand.
ACATGTGTAATCTTCAAAGCGGACATTGTCTGTCTTGCAACACGAGGTTTTATGGACTTACCTGTTCAGACAACTGTCCTGTCAACTGTAAGGACCCAACGTGTGATTTTATTAGTGGTTATTGCATAACTTGCAAAAGTGGGTTCTACGGAAATATATGTTCAAACGCTTGCCCTGAAAACTGTAAGACCCAAATATGTAATCCCATTAATGGTACCTGCTTCTCTTGTAAAGATTCCTTTTACGGAAACAATTGCTCGACGTACTGCCCTGCACATTGTGATGGACATATCTGTGATCTTGTCAATGGTTCCTGCTACTCCTGTGGTACCGGATTTTATGGACATTTCTGTGCCCAAGCCTGTTCCGACGACTGCTTAAACGGTGTATGCGACTTCGCTAGGGGGATCTGCGAGAAAGGTAAGCATAGACAACATAAATTATTATTAATTACATTGAAGGCATAGGTTAATGAGACAGTAATTAAATAATTTATTTAAAATACTAAATCACTTACTGAAATTTCATCGTAGTACTGAAATTACATAGCACAACTGAAATTACATTGCACAAAGCCAAGGGTCGGCAACTTGCGGCTCGCGAGCCGCATGCGACTCTTTGAGCCATCTCGCGCAGCTCTTGGCCCTCGGCTTCTTAACATTTGGTGTTCGTGCATTAGAACCACCTATTGACATACACTTTTCATGGACTAAACATTTGGATGTGGGGGGTGGGATGGGTCCTTTAAAGATTTTGTCACATTTTTATTATTTTAAAGACAAGAGAAATGCTTTCCCTTATTTCTATTTTTGGATTCATAACCGATTACATAATTTTTTATTACGAAATGTTTTATTCACGAGAAGTCGTCACTCACCCAAGCAACGCAGACTGTAACCGCCATTTTCGCAGTTGAAACTTTCCTGGTCAACTTGTTTGCCGCTATAAAAAATTTCTTATGATAATGAATTACCGTGAAAATTTGATTTTTTTATACAAAGTAAGTTTTCAAAACATTTTTCCTTTAATTATGCTATCAATGTGGTTTCCTATTTAAATTATATAAATTGACAAAATTTACGTCAGGTCAAATGTATATATCAATACCCTTTAGCTCCCCGAGGAGAATAGGCATTAAAAAAACACATGCCAAGTCTTCCTGTCCGGTGCCATCCGTTCGTTCTTTCCATGTTTTCCTCATCATTTTTACCCCTGTATTTAGTTCTCTTCTCCATGTGTTTTTTTGGTCTACCTCTGCCTCTCTTTCCCTGTGAATTCATGAACAAGGACTGCACTGTAAAGCTATTAACCGGTATCCTCAACGTGTGTCCTTTCCATCGCCAGCGTCTTCTTCTCAACTCTTGTTCCATTGGCACTTGTCTGATACTTGTCATCAATTCCACATTTGTGACTTTGTCATACCATTTCAGTCCTTCTTTTCTACGCAAGCGCCCGTTTATAAAAGTCTGTAGCTTTTTGGTTGTTGTTTTTGTTGCTCTGCATGTCTCAGAGGCATACAATAGGACTGACTTCACATTTGAGTTGAAGATTCTTATTTTCGTGTTGGACTTGATTTCTCTTGTTCTCCATATGTTTCCCAATGCAATGAAAGCTTCTATTGCTTTTTGTATTTTATTTTTATATCATTTTCTTTTCCTCCAACTCAGTTTATGCGACAGCTATGTTCAGCTGAAGAAATTTGCATTTGGGCGTCTTTCAATTTTTGAATCAGCATATTTTTGTGAACAATTATTTTCCACCATGAATTATATCAAAAGCAAATTAAGAAGCCAGTTGAATAACGTGAGTCTCCAGTCATGATTGAAAATGAAAACATCAGATTATTCACCAAATATTGACCAACTTTGCAAGAAAATCTAACAGCAAATGTCTCATTAAATTTTCTTACTTTTCATTTGTTTATTTTATTTTATTATTATGTTACATCTTATCTGAATATTTGTTACTGAAAAAAATAGTATTACTTATTGTATAGTAAAATGGCATTTGAAAAATTATGTTTAGTATTTCAATTTTATATATATATATATATATATATATATATATATATATATATATATATATATATATATATATATATATATATATATATATATGATAGGAAACTCTTTACAGAGCGATACAACAGGAAGCAATCTGATCATCAGAAGAAGTCCCCCCGTCCGACAAGTGTTTCGGCCCTATATACTCCTTTACACTCTAAGGGGGTGGGCCCACTTGGGTCATGACTCCCAAGCGTCTCAGCTTCCTGTTGTCTTGCATCGAAAATGAACCCATTTCACTTATGGTAGCAACTTTAAATTCCACAACTCCGCCAGCCGTGGAGGCAATTGTGAAAGTAACAAGGAGAAGACAAATTATTCCGTTCGTTCCGTCGCACACACTGAGACACCAGCGCGAAGTCAACGAGTCGCCACTGCGCGTTCCCCACTGGACTTTTGATACTGACACCCCTTATAGTATACACCGCTTGTCGCCCCTGAGTCGCAGCCCGTTCACTAGTCCACCACAAACCTCAGCGTATTGTGGACTTAGAAAAATTCCTGGTGTTTTCTGTACCGCAGCGTTTATTGTTACGATCTCCATTCCCCATTGCGGTTGTTCCACAGCCAGCCTGATGCCTTTTCGGCAGTTTCACTAAGCCTCTTCAGGGCCCTTGTTCTCGACTGTCCCCTCAGCCCCAACAGTTTCAATAGATCATACACTGATGCAGCCACAAGCCCTCTTGCGCCCACTTCAACAGCCATGACCCTTGCAGTGAACCCATCGTGTCTCAGATCCGCGGCCAGATCACTATACTTGGCCGCTTTGAACGAATGTTGCTCATCTAATCTGGATTCAAATGGCACTGTCAGTTCAATCAGTATGACCTGAAGCGTTGCTGCAGAATGAAGCACTATATCCGGCCGTCTCCGCGATTTTCTGATACTCTCTGGATATGCCCCTCGTCCAGGTAGGTCTACCGCCATCTCCCAATCATTTGCACAATCAAGAAGAGATGGTAAACTGCTACCAGGTTTATTCGGTTTGGGGTGTGCTGACTTTCCTGCCCTCAGAAAGTATGTGTTTGCGGTGTCTGGCCGGACTTTGCTATTCGCCTTCATTCTTGCCAGATCTATTGTCGCAGCAAGCTCATTTAGCACTTTGTTATGGCGCCAAGTGTATCGCCCTTGCCCTAATGACACCTTACACGCTGAGAGCACGTGTTCAAGTGTCTGCCTCCCCTGGCACAGGGGGCACTGCTCATCATCCGACTTTCCCCATTTCACAAGGTTGGTGGCCGACGGCAGCAGGTCATACAGTGATCTGACAACGAAGCTGAGCCTAAGAGGTGCCATATGCCATATATCATTCCATGTCAAGGACCTCTGCAGGGCTCCTTCCCATGTAGTCCATTGGCCTTGTTGGACCTGCTGCACTGCTTTTTGCAACCTCTTATCATTCTCAGCTTCTCGTATCTCCTGAACTACCATGTCTCTGCGCTCCCTGCTTGATGCCTTGGACCACCAGCGGATGTCTCCATGACCAAATCCCCGTCTATTCGTTTGTGTGTATCCGATTACCTCCCTCAGTTTGAGTGACTCTTGGGCAGCATCAACAGCTTCTTCCACTTTCCACTTCCTTCCCGTTTTCAGTGTGGGCTGAATGGACTTAACCACGTCATCAGCTGACTCGCGTAGCATCATTGCAAGCCTTGCCTTTCCAACTTTGTACTCTTCAACAACTGACTTGAAAGGAAGCAGAAGTTTTGACTTTTTGCAGTACAGTGCTACATCTGACAGACCTGGTGGTACTCCTAGCCATTTTCTCATGAACTTGTTGACCTTCTTCTCTATGGCTTCCACTGTACTTGTGCTTATTTCATATATAAGCAGTGGCCACAGCAACTTTGGTATCAACATGAACTGGAGGCACCACAGTTTGAACTTCCCCAGGAGTCTGCTTTGGTCTATGATCTGTAGCCCTCTGTCTGCCATTTCTATTGTCTGTTGCACTGCCTTTGAGTCTTTTAATGAGGCATCGTACACCCTGCCAAGACTTTTAACAGGTTCCTCAATGACAGTAGGGATTCTTTGGTTGGAAACCGTGAATATGACCTCTGCTATCTTCCCTTTCCTGACTGATAGGCTTCTCGACTTCTTGGGTTTGAAGCTCATTCTGCACCAGCTGACTAGTTCATCCAGGCGTGCTAACATCCTCCGGGCCTAATGTTCATCTGATGTCTCTATTGCTGTGTCTTTGGCTCCCATATATATACAGGACGAACGAGGAAGAAGAAGATTGTTACGGGCGTGTATGTATACTGGGTCTTTTTATATTTTATAGTTTTATAGTATCTCAGTGACTCAGGTCAAGTTCAATTAGGGGATGCACACAGCGTAACATCTCCAAATCTTCATATTAGCACCAAGTCAGTGTGGACGAACTTCAGACATATTTATTAGACATAACGTAGCTCCATATATATATATTGATATGCATAATAACTTAAGGCGTCAACTAGACCGTCCTTAGCGTCGCTGTACAGTCTGCTACTGGAACAATGTCCTCCACATTTTCATGCAGATTTATTTTAAAGTTCACAACTCACTTGCATCATATTCAGAATTCCTTTCTTACAATAATCTAGTATCGACCCACAGAGGTGTATGGGTGATCTAGAGATCGAATACTTGAGGAATCTGTAAGAAAGTAAAGCATCTAGGAGCTCGACACACATGCGTCCGTCCACCTTGAAAACCACACAGAAAAGAACTAGAAAGATCCTTCACTTCTGCTAACATCGACGGTATACTTTTGCTTCTACGCCCAAAAGGCATGACGTACTTTCTGTAACCCAGGATACCGGTCATCAACAAAAATGGTCCTAATCGAGCCGTATTTGATATCGACAAAGAATGTTTATATGTTCTTAATACAAATCCGCATACCTTATTAATTCTTGATGAATTTTGGCAGAGACTCTCTTTAGGTACCGCCGGGGTACGCCATATTTTATAATTTAGTATTGTAGTTATGACATTATGAGTAATTACAGTTTTTTGTAACACATGAAAACTGGTCAGGGGCTATAATCATTAAATAAACATTCATGAGTAATCAAGGGAAGTAATTCAAATGTATAAACTATTGTTTTGTTTTTGTGACTGCCACAATGTTCCATATTTTACAACATAGTTCAAAACTATTAGCCACGCACTTTTAATTTAAAGTAAAATTTTTTAAAAAAAAAGCAATGACTCTACAATGTGGATCCGTATCCGAATAAAAGTAAAACTCACCACGTGTTGTGCTTTATTTTTCTATGCATAATACAGGGCGTGCTTAACTGATCAAGGGAAACAATCATAAATATAAATCAAGGGAAACAATTTAAACATTAGAATTATTATTAAACGTCGTTATTTAAAACGTCACATTTCTTTATTTTACATTGCAGTTTAAATTATATAAATAGAAACTAATGTTCTGCGCAAAAATAAAAATTACTTTTTGTGTATTTAAGTTATTATTATTGTTTATACCAAATTTATTTACATTTTACCAAGCAGTTTCTGTTTATTTAATAAATATTACATAGTTTATCGAGATTATAATCGACGAACTAACCACTGTTGTCACAGCTGGGTATTTTTTTTCTAGATCTGGGTTGTATCTTCAGCGCAAATAACGCTGTGCAAACCCAACGGTCTAATATCCGGCCTTTGGCTGGGATCATGTGTCTAGACACAGGGACCGGTACAGTGACATTCATGTGTCATTAGGTCTCTTGTGTGAGAACACAGAGGATCACTACAGTGACACAGTTTGTCATTGGGTCTTCTTGTGTTGGGACATGTGGTCTTGACCAGGGGCGGGGACTATGCGACCTCATGCGAGGAAAAAATATGCGACCTCAAGCGAGGAAAAAAAAAAAGGGTTGTATGGCTTCCGTCTGGGTACCTGTGCATTTTTTTTCCAAATCTGCATTAATCTGGTTATATTTGACATTTACAATGTATGTATATTCTGCGCATTGAGCATCATACGAGCAGCTCCGTATCTCCACTTCCTGATTCTTTGATTCTCTGAACCCAGTGACTGACTGTACTCCTGTCCACTGCAAAACTTCCATACACATCACATAGATGCTTGTGAATGTTCACAACAGTTTCCTTCTCTGCAACGAGAAATTCTATCACAATTCGCGGTTTATAACGAGGGTTGCTAACGCGCTCCATTTCAACGGTTTAGGACAGCCGTATTATTTGGCCGGTTGCGGTGCAATTTAGTGCACACAATTGCCACATGCCATATTTGAAGTGTGCAAAATTTCATGCTTCTATCTTCATTATCAGCTGAGAAAAACGATGTGGTGCATTACTTTCTGAACGGCCCTCGTACATTGTATTTATATTATAAATAAATGTAAAAAATTATGTGCTATATATTTTTTATTCCACTTAAATTTAATTATTGTTTTTAACCACATCATTGACTTTTTTTACTTGTTTACATCAACAATCTATTTCCTGTTATTCTGTTAATGGCTGTCATCTACAATACTCAGTCATGTTTGCGATGTGTTTTAAAGTATTCTTTTGGGAGCCTTGCTGGTGTAATGGCTACGGCGTTGTACTGGCGACCAGGTTTTCATGGTTCAAACCTAGGCGTCAGCGTTTGAAGGAATGTTTACGACCGGAAATTTGACTGAATAACCTGAACGGCTCCTGCACATAAATCCCGTGTGGATAGGAAGGAGCGAAGCTCCTGACCGGGTTGGAAGGAAAGTCCACTGACCCCCCAGCATCGCAAAAACATGTAATTGGGCCAAAAGAGCTGGAAGGCTCGAGTGCCGCTGGTTAGGAAAAAAAAAAGTATTCTTTTTCAATTTTAGACTTAAGCATATAAACGGCATATTGTTTTTTTTTTATTTGTTTATTTAATTTGTTTATTTTCTTATTATAAGATTATAAAAAGAGCGATGATGAAAGTACGCTAGGTAGTTGTAGCAGCATGACGACACACACGCCACCTCACTCCTCAGCATGCGTCGAAAGAATGTTTTCGAAGGTTAACTTAGTTAAAACTAAACAAACCAACAAGCTTTTGTGTGAAACAGTTTCCAATCGAATACTAGCCAAGCAAGCAGTTGCCAAAGATGGAGTTTGTCATAAGTTTAATCCTAGTAAAAGCGTGGTTGAAGATGTGCGTGAAGAACGTTGTCGGCAGAGATATGCAAAGATTTTGGAACTCCACAATCAAGATTCTACGTTGTCAATTTATGCATATGATCTTGACGAAGGAGAAGTTGTCGACATGGACGCCGAGTCGCTGACAGGTGACAATTTTCAACAGTAACAAGTTACAACTAACATTTTTTATTTGATTTGAGGAACATTTTGTTAATGTAACTACTGTATGTAGGTTACTGTTAGAATATCTCATTTTAAAGAGTTCATATATTGAGGTGTTATTAAAATCATTTTTATATAATTGTGAATTTTTGGTAATATAAAAAATATTAAAAATGAAGAAATAAATAAAAATTGGTAGCACACAGCTTATTTGTGCAAAAGTTGTACTAAAAGATTGTGTAAGCATCGTCTTTCCCGTGTATTTGAGGCATAAAATAATCTGGGTATTTCTGGGTTTTTAAGAAGAAAATCTGGGTTTTTCTCTAGAACTTGAGTGGCAACCTTGTGCTAATCAAGTTATTTTTTTAAATCCGGGTTCCATGGATCGCTCCAAACATCGTGACCAGTGTTGCTACAGCTAAGTATTTTTTACTAGATCTGGGATTTTTGGTTTCAGTCTGAGTATCTGGGTATTGCTTTTCCAAATCTGCATTAATCTGGGTATATTTGTGATAAGGGTGGATTTGAGCTGAAGTGGTAACTTGCCACCCTTATCGACACCTGGTATTAAAGTGTAAGATGTAGGTGTCTTCTCTGATTTAGGATGTTGCTGTGTATGTGGTAGTGGAACAGTTCACAGGGTTATCACACAGGCAACATGACGTGTAGAGTCATAGAAAGGGTAACTTCGTTGTATAAGTTTCTTCCATTTATTGCACGCCACAAAACAGTCATGATACTTATGACATCAACATAGTTAACGAGTTCAGCAAGATGATATGGCACATTGAAAACAATTTCTGTAGTCAGCAATGACAGCTGTTGTATATATGCGTCATAAGACATCACAGTTCAATAGATTCAGAAATTCATAAATCATAGAGTTCTAGTTCGTGAAGCTGTATAAATAATAATAATTTCTATAACTTCTGCAACAGTGTCAGCTACAGATCTTCAATGTTCATAAACAATAATAAATGCTCCCATTCTGATGCTAGCAGATCAGTTGTATACAATAAGTCCGTTCACTGTCTGCACGTGAATAGCATACATGGGCTACAGGTCAGCTCGACCTTTATAATGTTCCTAAGTCTAACCATCTGACTTGGACGTGATCTCTGATATAACGAATCCTGGAACACAGACAATAGTCTTGTTGGTCTAGAGCGACCCATATATATTTAACTAGTTCAGGTATACAGATACCGGTGACTTAATCCTAGTCAAAGTACCTCTCCATTTTGCATCACACAGGCGAGCAAATAGGCGACAAAATGACGAACCTCTAGATGATAGCATAAAGTTCGATACAAGAGGAATTACCTTATTTCGGAAAATCAACCATGAACATATGCCTCCAGGCAGGCGTGAATAATACTGGGAAATAGTCTAGTTAGCTAACTAACTCACAAAGACACGTATTTCCCTCAGAAAATCACAAGACGCAGTTGCGTCTGCTCGCTTCTTAAACCATTTCTCAACTGCCGAACTGGGCGGAACACACAGAACGAACTCCCAGCTTTTGACATGCGCAGAACGACAATCTCTGAGTTGCCGTTCACAATAAGACGATTCTAAGAACATTCGAGATAAAAGTCTTACACAGTCGCGCCTTTTATGGTCATGAAAAGAAGCGTTAAGAAAGGTTTCAGACATCTACCATAGTTGACTGGTACTACCAAATAAGGAGATGTGGTCACGCTTCGTTCAAGAAATTATAGACCGAACGTGTCTCTATACAAGAGAAGGCAACTCCTAAAAAATTGTAGTCTCGATAACTCGGATTATGTCCCTTTGACCATAGAAAACATAATACACACTTCAGTCAAAAAAATGATCATACATATGAAAAAATGTTTATACAAACGAAAAATAATAATGATCCGTGCGTAACATTACCGCACCCTCCCTGGAAAAAAAAAATGAAACATTTTTTTTTTAAATCCTGGAGCCGGAAAAAATCTAGGCTCCTAACGCACGTATGATGCGTGGATATATACCTAACAAATTAGCTCAACGCATGGAGCGACACTGAGATCATATCTCAGATCCTTAGAGAAAAAATTTATCTAAGTATACGCTGATATATTCCAGGAAGGTGCCACCAACACACGCCACAATGATGGCAACAACATAATGACAATCAAATTATTCTCATACCAATATATGAAATTAAATATATTATGTGTTATCATACAATGTGTTGCAAATAGCGGTGTAATTTACTAATATACCGCACTATATTATTACATTATATAAAGTAACAGTAATTAATAAGTAATACATGTGTTGATCTTCGGTGACATAAAACATTCAATAGAAGAAGATGTGGACATCATCCGCTCCCAATGTAGGACAGGACTTGATATCCTCAAAGTTCCACAATGGACATAAACTCGCAGACTTCAATGATGTGCTGCGAAAATATCAATAACACAAATCTTAAAGACAACTGGTAAATTTCTTAATACAATCCTGAAAATAATTTATTTAAATGTGGCCGAGTGATCTTTTGGCCCGTATATCACTAACTAAGCCTTCTTAGATAATTACATGGTACAATGTTATAAATTTCCCTCAAAAAAAAAAGTGAGACAAAATCTACTAACATGTCATTATAACATTGGACTGTATATCAGGAAATATATATATATGACAGAAGAATCATGTGGAATCGTGTGGACATCTGGACAGAATGTCTGCCATTACATTATCCGAACCACGGATAGCTCGAACCGAGAAATGAAATGGTTGAAGAGCTATGGCATAACGAGTGGACCTCGAGCTCTTCAAGTTTTTGCTCTGAATAGCAGTAAGCGCTTTCTGGTCGGTTTCCACAATGAAATGTGCGCCTAGAAGAAATCTTTGTAACTTCAGAATAGACCATACCATAGCCAATAACTCACGGTCTAAAACCGAGTAATTCTTTTCTGCAGCGTTTAATTTCCTAGAGATATACATCACCGGATGCAAAGTATCAGAATACTCCTGCATTAGTGCTGCCCCAATCCCTGTTGACGAGGCGTCACTTCGAAGAACAAAAGTCTTCTCAATAGTAGGTAACTTAAGAATAGGTGGAGATGAAAATAGGGCTTTAACCTGGTCCAATGAGGATTGACATTCTTTAGACCAGCGGATCAGATTAGGCGACCCTTTCTTCAATAAAGTAGAAAGCGGTGCCATAATGGAGGACAGATTCGGAATGAATCGTCCGTAGAATTGAATCAAACCTAATAGACTCCTTACTTGTTTCTTCGTCTTAGGGACCGAAATGTTAAGTATTTTTGAAACATTGTGGTCCTCTGTCTTTAAAAGACCATGACCAACCCGATGACCTAGGAAAGAAATCTCGCTAAATCCTATAAAGGCTTTAGAGGGTTTTGCAGTCAAGTTATACTCGCGAAGAGTAGACAGTAATTCGTATAAACCCAAATAATGATCTTCCCAAGAATCACTGAATAGACAGATATCATCTAGGTATGCTATGACATCTGTACGATATGCGAGAATTCGCCGCATCATGCGTACGAATGTAGCAGGGGCGTTCATAAGACCAAAAGGCATGAAATTCCATTGGAATAAACCCCTAGGTGTAGAAAAAGCTGTAAAAGGTTTGGCACGTTCAGTTAGCGGGACTTGCCAATAACCTTTAGACAAATCTAGTTTGGTAAAGAATCTAGAATTAGAAAGTTTATTGAGTAGCTCTTCTAATGAAGGCATAGGTTCAGCATCGAACTTCGTAACTTGGTTCAATTTGCGATAATCTACGCAAATGCGAATGTTATTATCCTTCTTTCGAACAATAACCATAGACGAAGAGTATGCTGAAGTGGATGGTTCAATGATTTCCAAACGTATCATTTCATCCAACTCTTTTTCGACTTGAGACTGGAAATGGATAGGTATTGGATATGGTCTGACTCTGATAGGATTGTGATCAGTTAGCACAATGTCATGTTCTATGACATGTGTGTGTCCCGGGATGTCTGTAAGAACATCCTGAAATGTTTGCAACATCGAAGAAACTTGTCGATGTTCCTCAGCGGAAAGATTTGGAGAAACGGTCACGTTTTTCCAAGATTCCGTAGAATAAAGTGGGACCATAGAAAGAGGAAGATTGACATCAGAAAAAGTAGTTTCCTCATCCTGTATAACTGACAGAGATGAGTACTGACCATGAGTTGCTTGTGAATTGTCCGTAGCCTGGAAAATAGGCTGCAAATAGTCAGGTCTTTCATAAAATTCTGTGAGCATATTTATGTGGAAAGTTTTATGCTTTCCATCAATATCGACAACATAGTCGACATCAGAAATTTTGGAGACTATTGCATATGGACCTTTCCATGCAATTAGAAGTCTGTTCTCCCTTGAAGGAAGTAGAACGAGAGCTTTGTCACCTGGACAAAGTTGTCGTAGACATCTATTCTTATTTGCAAACTGCCTTGCCTTTTCTTTAGCAAATTCTGAAGACGAAGTTGCTAGTTTGCATGCCTCGATGATCTTTTGCCTAAGAGCAATGACGTACTCATAAGAAGATTGAGTCTCATCGCTAATATTATCGGCAGTGATTAGATCGTGAAGTAAAGACATAGGGCCGCGCGGTTGCGCGCCAAAGACAAGTTCAAAAGGGGAAAACCCCGTATGTTCATTGGGGACCTCTCTATACGCAAAGAGAGCCGCGGGTAAGACCCTGTCCCAATCCTGAGGATGATCCTCAGTTATTTTACCAAGTAAAGTTTTCAGAGTCCTATTTAAACGTTCGACCAACCCATTAGACATTGGGTGATAGATACTGCTGAGAGACCTTTTAATGTGTAGCATAGACATTACCTGTGACATAGTGTCTGATATAAGTTGAGTGCCATGGTCTGACAATATTTCTCCGGGAAAACCCAAGCGAGAAAATATCAGCCAAAGAGCGTCTGCGATATCAGCAGTTGAGATGCTCTTGAGAGGTATTGCCTCTGGCCAACGTGTGCACATATCGACACATGTAAGGATAAATTGATGTCCTCTAGCCGACTTAATTCTAAAAGGACCGATAATATCTATTGCCATTTTTTGAAAAGGGCGAATAGGAATGTCAGCAGCCTGGATAGGCGCAGCATGTCGTGGTCCTTTAGATTTGACCTCCTGACATACTTTGCAAGAGCGACAGTACATTCGTATGTCCTTGCTCACAAATGGCCAAAAGAAAGCCGCAAGAACCCTCGACTTTGTACGGGAAAAACCCATATGTCCAGCACATTGCGAGTCATGAGCATGTTGCAATATTTGCAATCTCATGCTCTTAGGCACAAGAATTTGTGAATGAGTGGACGTAGTCGAGTCTTGTACCATACGTACAAGTACGCCGTTCTTCATAGAAATCCAAGATTTCCTATTAGTGTTCTGATTAGGATCACCTTTTTTTGCTAGAATGAAGAATTTTTGTAAAGAAGGATCTTCTTCTTGCAATTTGATAAATGAGTCACGTGTAATAGTCAAGTGACTATCTTGGTCATTTACTTCATCATTATTAGTTAATGAAGTTTGAGGTGGATCCAGAGCATGTGCTCTTGTGACCACCGCATTGGTAGCTTCAATGTTTTGCTCTTCCCAAACAGCAATCTGCTGTGGGGTACATTCCCTAACTCCGTGAATACGACCAATAATAAGGTCCGCAATAGGGTTTGGAAGTAGACACGCGTGGACCTCTCCGTGAAGAAAGGAGTAGCAATGTGTATTATAGCAGTAGGATACTTTTCTAACGTGCCACCAAATGTGACACATTTGATGACTTTTCCTGTAGCACAGGATGGATCTACAAGAGATTGCCTAACGCCGACAGTAGTACATCCAGAATCAAACAACACTGAGACTGGATTACTATTTACTAGCCCCTTATGTAATATAAGAGAACCTCTCCCATCATGAGCAACATTAGCAGGAAGAGCGGGCAAAGGATGACCACAGCTTAGAGTACTAACGGTTTTCGGATCAAATAAAGTACTGCATTGGATACATTTATTTGCCCTACCAAAATCAAAAGATGAGCATCCGATAGCATTATGGTCTTTATCATTATTAACCTGTTTATCTGCTCCCTGAGATTCTTGTTGAACAGAGTTTGTCTGTTGATATCTTTTTCTCTTATGTTGCGATCTACCGCGACCATTATTGCCTCTGCAATTATCATTAAAGTCCCTACTGTAATTTTTATCCTGGTTTGAGTTCCAGTTTCCATAACTGTCATTACTATCTCTATGCTGTTGAGAACCTCTATTATCTTGGTATTGAGGTCTCTGCATAAAATATTTCCCTCTATACCGATTACCTTTGTGAAAATTTCTAAAGTTAACCGGAGTAGAATAACGTGTAGTATTAGGTTGTCTCCAGTTCTGGGAAGAAGAATCACCCTGGAATTGATCACTATGGTTCTGGGCATAATTACGATTACTCTTTTTATTGAAATTTTTCTGGCTACCCTGAAATTTACGCATAAAATTTGGGCCATAAGGTGCTGCCGAAGCAACTGGCAGACCTTCTTTCACCTTAGAGTTACTAATGGTTATGTGCGGATGCGCAGTAACATACTGGCTACAGTATTCTTCCATTTCTTTTATGTTTTTAGGCTTACGCTCATGAAGAAAAGATAGAAAAGCTTCATTAACAGAAGACATAACCTTATCTCTAAGTAGTAAATCCATAAGAGCTTCAAATGTATTTTCTGTCTTAGACAACTCAACCCATCGTAAAAAAGTAAGACGGATGCCTGAGATGAATTCAGAGAATTCAACTCCAGTTTCTGGTAACATGGTTTTAAATTTAAGACGATATCCGTCCTCGTTAAGTTGGTACTTCTTTAACAATGCCGCCCTGACAACCTCATAGTTGTTTTTGTCAGGCACATCTACCATACTCAACAAAGTCAAAGCATCACCTCTAAGTATCTTGGACAGATGATACACATATAATGTTTTATCTATATTATGCACATTACATGCACTTTCAAATCTATCTAGATAAAATGTTATATCATCGATTGAGGGATTAAATGCTGGTAGATTAAGCTTGAAATCCTTAGCATTAGTCTTATTTGACACCTTATTTGCATCATTAGCATTACCAGTGTTCAATAACTTTAACTTCTCTAACTCTAAAGCTAAGACTTTTTCATCATGTTCCATTTTTGCTTTTCTCTCATCAGCCTCTCTTTGTAACCTTCTTTCTTCAGCCTCAGCCTGTAACTTTCTTTCTTCAGCCTGGGCCTGTAACTTTTTTTCTTCAGCCTCTATTTCAAGTCTCTTATTTTCAGCTTCTTTTTCAAGTCTCTTATTTTCAGCTTCTTTTTCAAGTCTCTTATTTTCAGCTTCTTTTCAAGTCTCTTATTTTCAGCTTCTCTTTTTTGTTTTTCCATTTCCATTTGAAATCTTTTTTCCTCCACCTGCATCTGCAGTTTCTTTTGTTCTATTTCAGCCTCTATTCTCTTTTGTTCAGTTTGTTCTTTCATTTTCTTTTCTTCCGACTTCAATGCCTTGGCATATTGAACAGTCGCAAATTCTTCTAATTTATCACCTGTCTTCCCAAGGGCTTTACCCTGCTCAATAAAGTACTCAAATGTAGACATGATGTCTAAAATGTGAGTACAGAACCTGAAATAATTAATTATCTTATTTCAATGTTAAATAGCAACAAGACTTAATAAAGTGCTTGTATAATCTCTATGTTGAACCCAATCTCTGTGGGAAACAGGAGTTGACACCAACTTGTATTATCAAATGTATAATAATATCACAAGTCACCTCTTAATTAACAGTGCACTACCCAAATCAGTGCATAACCATCAGTTATTTATCATAACTGCACTACAATAGTGCATAAGCAAAAAACACCAGTTAGTTATGATAAGTGCACTATAGACCAATAGTGCATGAGCATATATTAACAATAGTGAAAGCTAACTATGCAAGAACTATGTAAACAATAACAAGACAATGTAAACAATAACAAAGGTCACCAACAATGTAAACAATAACAAAGATCAAAGTCAATGTAAACAACAACAAAGATCAGAGTCAATGTAAACAACAACAAAGATCAGAGTCAATGTAAACAATAACAAAGATCAGAGTCAATGTAAACAATCAACAAAGATCAAAGTCAATGTAAACAACAACAAAGATCAAACAATACGAAAACATTCGCATAAGTCAAATACACAAACAGCAAAACTAAAAAGAAATATGCGAAGATATGACTAACAAATGACGCTACAGTGTATACACAAAAATATACGTAAAGAACTGAATAATAGCAAAGGGGAGACCTACAAATACAAACAATCGAAATCGAAACTAAAAAACACAAAGAAAGAGAGAAAAGAAAAAAAAGAAAAAATATATATATACAAGAAACAAAAATAAAGCACAACTCGTCACAACTAAACAGATATAGCAACGATTGTCGCTAGCAAATTTCACTGTAGGAAATTCGCACAGTCCCTAACGAAAACGCTAACAGTAGAACCTCTGTGACGTGGTATCTTCTACTGAAAGACACCGCCCAACCGAGAAAACCCGCTGAAATATAAACATATAAATATACAAATAACAAATAACATATAACATATAAACATGTATCATGAAAACAATAGGAGAAAGTGTGAAAGTACAGAAGGCTCAGTTAGAACATAAGGGCACAGTTCACAAACAAAACAGGCCACTTAACTTCTATAAATCCAGCGTCAGCACGGTGCAGAACAGGATGTAATCAGCATTCTGAGGATAATGATCCAACGTTGATTAACTTCTGCTCCCATAAACAGCCATGACGAAGGAAATGAGCTTCTAATACTGCAACAGTTGTTACGGCACTTGACCTTCTGAATCTTCTAAATTGATTTAACCGGCACTTGACCTTCTGAACCCGCAACAGTACCCCTGAGACCGGAACAGTTGTTACGGCACTTGTCCTTCTTTTCACCAGATCAGGAAATCCATTCGCTCGGTACTTGTCCTTCTAATTTTACATAAACTTCAATATTGCCGAGCAGCGCCGGGTAGTTTCAAAATCAGCAACTGTCAGAAAATCCGGATACTTTCAATAAAATTTCTTGTAAGGTGGTAGTTGATGCTGTAGTTGTATCTAGTATGATGATGATGTCTGGGTTTGCTGACCCCCTTGATAGCTGGAATCAGAGTGAACCAACCTATGGCCACCAAAAATGATATGGTGCGCCAAAATATCAGATGATAGAACCAGCTCTGGCCACCAAAAATGATAAGGGTGGATTTGAGCTGAAGTGGTAACTTGCCACCCTTATCGACACCTGGTATTAAAGTGTAAGATGTAGGTGTCTTCTCTGATTTAGGATGTTGCTGTGTATGTGGTAGTGGAACAGTTCACAGGGTTATCACACAGGCAACATGACGTGTAGAGTCATAGAAAGGGTAACTTCGTTGTATAAGTTTCTTCCATTTATTGCACGCCACAAAACAGTCATGATACTTATGACATCAACATAGTTAACGAGTTCAGCAAGATGATATGGCACATTGAAAACAATTTCTGTAGTCAGCAATGACAGCTGTTGTATATATGCGTCATAAGACATCACAGTTCAATAGATTCAGAAATTCATAAATCATAGAGTTCTAGTTCGTGAAGCTGTATAAATAATAATAATTTCTATAACTTCTGCAACAGTGTCAGCTACAGATCTTCAATGTTCATAAACAATAATAAATGCTCCCATTCTGATGCTAGCAGATCAGTTGTATACAATAAGTCCGTTCACTGTCTGCACGTGAATAGCATACATGGGCTACAGGTCAGCTCGACCT
Source organism: Oreohelix idahoensis (assembly GCA_024509875.1). NCBI lineage: Eukaryota > Metazoa > Mollusca > Gastropoda > Stylommatophora > Oreohelicidae > Oreohelix > Oreohelix idahoensis. Next base: position 49,094 of record JAMPIV010020323.1, read on the forward strand.
TTATAATGTTCCTAAGTCTAACCATCTGACTTGGACGTGATCTCTGATATAACGAATCCTGGAACACAGACAATAGTCTTGTTGGTCTAGAGCGACCCATATATATTTAACTAGTTCAGGTATACAGATACCGGTGACTTAATCCTAGTCAAAGTACCTCTCCATTTTGAATCACACAGGCGAGCAAATAGGCGACAAAATGACGAACCTCTAGATGATAGCATAAAGTTCGATACAAGAGGAATTACCTTATTTCGGAAAATCAACCATGAACATATGCCTCCAGGCAGGCTTGAATAATACTGGGAAATAGTCTAGTTAGCTAACTAACTCACAAAGACACTGTATTTCCCTCAGAAAATCACAAGACGCAGTTGCGTCTGCTCGCTTCTTAAACCATTTCTCAACTGCCGAACTGGGCGGAACACACAGAACGAACTCCCAGCTTTTGACATGCGCAGAACGACAATCTCTGAGTTGCCGTTCACAATAAGACGATTCTAAGAACATTCGAGATAAAAGTCTTATAGAATCGCGCCTTTTATGGTCATGAAAAGAAGCGTTAAGAAAGGTTTCAGACATCTACCATAGTTGACTGGTACTACCAAATAAGGAGATGTGGTCACGCTTCGTTCAAGAAATTATAGACCGAACGTGTCTCTATACAAGAGAAGGCAACTCCTAAAAAATTGTAGTCTCGATAACTCGGATTATGTCCCTTTGACCATAGAAAACATAATACACACTTCAGTCAAAAAATGATCATACATATCAAAAAAATGTTTATACAAACGAAAAATAAAATGAGCGATGATGATGGTACGCTAGGTAGTTATGGCAGCATGACGACACACACACCACCGCGTAAAAAAGTGAAGCCATGGTATCAGCAGGCTTTTTGTGAGAAATAGCTAATAGACAGCGAACTGAAGGATTGGTGTTTGTCATAAGTTTAATCCAAGTAAAAGCGTGGTTGGAAGATATGCGCGAAGGACATTGTCGGCATATGCAAAGATTTTGGAACTCCACAATCAAGGTTCCACGTCTTCATGCATATGATACTGACCAAATAGAAGTGGTCGACATGGATGTCGAGTCGCTGACAAGTGACAATTTTCAACAGCAACAAGTTACAACTAACATTTTATATTTAATTTGAGGAACATTTTGTTAATGTAAATTTAGAAGTTAAAATATCTCGTTTTCAAGAGTTCATATATTGGGGTGTTAATAAAATCATTTAAAAATAATCGTGAATTTTCGGTAATACAAAATAAATAAAAATGAAGAAATCAATAAAAATTGGTAGCACGCAGCTTATTTGTGCTAAAGTTGCACTTAAAGATTGTGTAAGCATCGTCTATCCCTTGTATTTGAGGCATAAAATAATCTGGGTATTTCTGGGTTTTTCTAAGAAAATATGGGTTTTTCTCTAGAACTTGAGTGGCAACCTTGGAACTAACACAACTGTTTCTCCAAACCTAAAGCTCTTTTCCTAAGATTTTCTTTTTTTCAAAACCCTTGTCGGGGTCGTAAAGTGATGGCTATTGACTTTATTGTGCAAAATATGTTTGATCTCGTCCCTGGCTTAGACACTTTAATTTTTTGCCAAAAGGCCGAGAATTAGTTATGTGTTAGTTAACGTGTCTAAGCCAGGGCCGAGATCAAACACATTTTACACAATAAAGTCATAGACCTCACTTTGCGCCCCAACAGGGGTACTTAAAAACAAAAAAAAATTATATTTGGATGAAGTCAATAGACCTCACTTTACGCCCCAAAAGGGGTATTTAAAGAAACAAAATTGTTATATTTGGACATGCGCCCTAATATAACCGGCTAGGTTGAACGGGACGCGCCTCACTAAAACGAGGAAACATTTTATTTATTTTTTTTAAATTTTCATATCTGAATCAGACCGCAACATCGTTTATTAAGAAAAATGTCTTTATCACATTGCTGGACGGAAAGGTATTCTATAATTGGACATGCCGATCTTAAACGAGGTGCGCCTCGCCAAAATAAGGCAACATGTAAGTTTTACTTTTTTTATTTTATTTTGGGTCATATAAAAAGAAAAAAAAAAGAAACTATCTCAAAGCTAAACAATGCACCAGAACGAAAGATCTTCTTTCTTTAGCCATGTGGCCTAATATAACAGACGTTATCCGTATGTCTAGGTTGAATAGGTCGTGTCTCACAGAAAAGAGAAACTGTTATTTTTAAAATGCAGCTCAACACAATCACTATGCATTTTATATTTGAAGTATGTATGACAGAAAACAATAATCATGTTTTGTTTAACAAGCAATAATCTATATATGTTTAAAAAGAACGTGCTACGAAAAGCAGGATTAAGAACGTTAAAAAAAAGGACGAGTTGGACTATTCTTTCTTGGTGCGCCAGGTCAGAAAAGGAAAATGTGTCTTATTAATTTGCTTCTTGCTAAAACTCGGAAGCAGAATAAAATTGCTTTTGCGATTCCATCATAAGAAATAAGAGTATTTTGGAAAAACTCGGAATCACATTGAAAAGCAAAAGTGAAATCACTCTTCTGATGGAACCATAAGGAATAACGGTTGAATGAAAAAAAAAAAAAAACCACACAAATAGTAATATGTCTAAGAAAAACCTACGTTGCGGCGGCAAGGCCTTCGTCAGGGACAGACAAACAAGAGGCAGGAGGGAAAGAAAATGAGAATTAAGTAGAGAACATGAAACTATAAAAATGAGAGAAAAAAATCACTCCCTTATCTTATGTCCAGTCACATGGTGGGGCAAAGATGCATTACACTAAACCGGAAAGGGGAAGTGGATAGTACATTAAAAACAAAAAAAATAACAAATAATGGTAACAAGGACTGGAAAACAGAGTGAGGGAAAAGTGGGTTGGGGGGGGGGGGGGATAAAAAATAAATAAATATTAAGAAAAAAATAAATAAATAAATAGTTTTAAAAATATAATAATCTATATAAATAATAGGCAAAGTTTTTTTTTTTTTTCCTTTTTTTTTTTTTTTTTTTTTTCTCTAACCAGCGGCACTCGAGCTTTCCAGCTCTTTTGGCCCAATGACATGCCATTGCGAGGCTGGGGGGTCAGTGGACTTTCCTTCCAACCCGGTCAGGAGCTTCGCTCCTTCCCATCCACACGGGATTTATGTGCAGGAGCCGTTCAGGTTATTCAGTCAAATTTCCGGTCGTAAACATTCCTTAAACGCTGACGCCCGGGTTTGAACCATGAAAACCTGGTCGCCAGTACAACGCCGTAGCCATTACACCAGCGCGGCTCCCAATAGGTAAAGTATGTTTCTATGTTCTTAATACAAATCCGCGCGCCTTATTATTTCTTGATGAATTTTGGCAGACAGGCTCTGTAGTTACCGTCGGGGTACGCCATGCAGTTATTTTATTATTTAGTATTGTAATTATGACATTATTATTAATTACAGTTTTTCATAGTAAATGTATAGAAGCCATTTATTTCTCAGGGGGCCATAATCAAATAAATACATATCCAATAAATGTCAAGGGACGTAACACAAATGATAAAACTATTCTTTTATGTTTGTTATTAAGACCATACGTTTGAATATTTTACAAGATAATTAAAAATGTTTAACTAAACATTTTTACTCTAATTGGAAATAGAAGAATAAAACAGTTTTCTTTAGCACTTCCCTTTTTTTAACTATGTAATTTTAATGGCACTCATTTGGCCAAGCGGTTTCTAATTGGATCGGAGCATTATCGATACATATATTAAAACCAATGAAGGTACTCTATTTGGACATGCGCCCTAATATAACCAACTAGGTTGAACGGGACGTGCCTCACCAAAACGAGGCAAACGTTTTACATTTTAAAAAAAAATTATTCTCTAAGCATGGACATCCACTGTCCGTGTTTAATCTTAATGAAAATGTTACATGGTATTATGTTTTTTATATCATTTTTAAAATGCGTGGTCAAAATTTGAATATATGTTTATTTTGATTGAAAAAGCAGACTTATGCATTCATTCGCTTTCACTCATGGTATGTCGGTGCTTCAGAATTTTTCGTCCCCGCTTAGTATTAAAATTTAGAAAATGCCTGGCTTTAGTCTGGTTTTTTTAATAGCTGTATCAACATATGTAAAAACAAAATTCACTCGGTAGTCCCTTGTTTTCCCGTTGCAATTATTGTTAAGTTATTTTTATAGTAACGTCTTTAGTTGTTGCAGAAAACTAAATTATTAGATAGCTATGATCGTTGAAGGACCGTTTAAATGTAAGTATTTTTTTCACAGCTTGCAAGGTCACATAATTTGGTTTCTATCGCTTTGGTTATAAAGAACAAAAAATAAGCAGGTGGTTTTTTTTTTGGTCACAAATGCATTCAATTCATTTGAATGTATGTTTATTTTGATTGACAAAGCAGATTTATGCATTCATTCGTTTTCACGTATGGTATATCCGTGCTCCAGAATTTTTTTAAAAATAAACCTTCGTCCCCGCTTAGTACTAAAATTTAGAACATGTCTAGGTAACATAATTTCTTTTCTATCGATATTTTCTATGCGTAAAAATAGGTCCGTAAACAGCGACTATCTGAATCAAGGGAAGCAATTCAAATGGTAAAATTATGAATCAATGGAAACAATCAAAAGGGTAAAAATTATTATTAAAATGTCGTAATTTACAACTCTACGTTTTTTTTTATTTTACATAGCAATTTAAATTATATTTAAACAGACACCAATGCTTTATGCGAAAATAAAATAAAAATTACTTTGATGTAGAATATAAAAGTTATTACTACTTTTTATATCAAATTTAATTAGATTTTACAAAGCAGTTTCTGTTAATTTACAAAATATCGCATAGTATTTCGAAGGCTAAGCGCTTCATAACTGAAACAGACTGCATTATCTTTTGTAACGGAAGAGGGCCTTTATCACATTGCTGGACCGAAGGGTCTTCTATAATTGTACATGTGCCAGTCTCAAATTGGGCGCGCCTCGCCAAAGTAAGGCAATATTTAAGTTTTTATTTTATTTTTGGCACTTTCAAAAATATACTAGCTCAAAGCTAAACAATTCACAAAAAAGAAAAGATCTGTATTTAGACATGTGTCCTAATATAACAGGCGTTATCCGTGTCTCGGTTGAATGAGTCGTGTCTCACCGAAATGAAAAACTTCTGTTTAAAAAATACAACTCAACACAATCACTGTGTCTTTTATATTTGAAGTTTGTATGACAGAAAATAATCATCATGTTTTTTTTTTACAAGCAATAAAGTATATATGTTTGAAAAGAACGTGCTTCGAAAAGCAGGATTAAGAACGTTAAAAAAGGATGAGTTGGACTATTCTTTTTTGGTGCGCCAGGTCGGAAAGGGAAAAAGTGTCTTATTAATTTGCTTCTTGCTAAAACTCGGAAGCAGAATAAAATTGTTTTTGCGATTCCATCATAAGAAATAAGAGTATTTTGGAAAAACTCGGAAGCAAATTGAAAAGCAAAAGTGAAATCACTCTTCTGGTGGAACCATAAGGAATAACAGTATTTTGTGCGGCTTGCATTTGCATTTACTGTAAACAATGCACGAGGATAGTCACTTAAAGCGGTAGTCATTAACTTAAATGAAAATTCATTTTCACTCGAATATCAAAATATTATAGTTTGATCTTGACATTTCATAAGTTTCCTTTGCAGTTACTAGGAAAATCCGGGCAACGCCGGGTCCTTACAGCTAGTTAATCTATAAAGTGCATTGATTTGTTTATAACTGCAGTTTCTGAATTATTTAGATTTCCAGTAATAATTTTGTTGTATGGTCAAAGAAATATTAATAACTTTAAATTAGTATGGAATAAATACGCGCTGCACTCACATATTTATATAACACCCCCGGAGCATAGGGTGGATCTAGCGAGAAGGTGACTTACCTATCAGTTCTCTTCTACAGCTATCCCCGAGAACTGTGCAGTTAACTACCTGACTTGTCTTGTGCCCTCCATATCTCGGGTTCACTAGTTCTCTTCTCTATTTCTAGGAACTACTTTCTAATTTCCTATCCAACATCCAGCTCGCCACTATTAAGAAAATTATAATCCTCATTTTCTGGTTGCGCTCCTTATGAAGAATGGAGCGACAACTGCAACTGATTCCCCCCCTTTCAGTTTTTTTTTAAATTGAGACAATATTCAATATTTGGCTATTTGTCCCTTGAAAGGTTGCCGACCCCTGCCCTATGTAGAAATAGGTAATCTGCACAGAAGGTAAAACCTACAAGGCTAGTTTAACTTGATTTAAGTTTTAGTAGTAAAATAACTTAGTGTTAGTAAAGTTCAGAACATAATTATTGAAAATAAGCAAGAAAATAGATGGTACGACAATTAAATGTGTCTGGCTATATGAGGCAATCCATCCTCTAAATGGTTCGGTTGGTAGATTGTATCCAATGATTGAATTTAATCAGGGACACATCCAAGGTCTGAATAATATATCCACCTATCCACACTTTATTAACACACACGGGCTGGTACTTGCAGTAGTGGGGTGTACTGCATTTAAAAAAAAAAACAGTGAAGGGCGTGGCTCTTTGATCGCAAATACGATGTTTTTCCCACTCGAATAGTTGAGTATTGCTGACTAATTTTACCTGGCCTTAGTGAATGATGTGGTTGTTAAAAGTCATCGGCCGGATTTGGCATGCTAATGACCCTAAGGGTACTGTGCTATGGTGGTTCTATTCTTTCCTCATCTTTTACCTTTTTCATCATCGTTCTCATTTTATTTCTCTTCTGTCATTGCTCTAACATCATTCTTTAACGTGATCGTTCCTAATTACATATTGTATTTAATTTCATGAAATGCTCGCTATTGACTGAGAGATTCTGAGGGATAACTAGATTTGTAGAAAATACGGGATTAAGAAACAAGACAACAGTCCAATAACTTTCCCATCCACAACACTTAACTCAACGCTGGATGTGTAAACCCCAAAAAATTTTAACTTTGTGAAAGAGTTGGATATTCCAGTTGCTACTGTTGTTGCAGTTTTTAACTATGATCTTCGAGTTGTAACACTACACACATTTAAGGATGCGTGTACTGCATTCAGTAATTCAAACGTACCAAATCGGCCTGTAATCTATAGTGAGGAATATGAACACATTAACTGTAATTATGACTTACTGTATTTACAGATGATAATCACAAATGCCGTGAACTAAATATCGTACATCTTTCGCTTCATACATAGAGAGCTCAAGTTTACAAATCACATATATCTATTTTCTGTGTGTAGTCGCTACATATACGAGTTATATGTTAAACCTAACACGCTTTAATCATCTCAGGCAGCCATCTTACTAGTTATATAGATAATCAAACAAATTAAAGTAAAATATGTTACCTCCTACATTGATTAAATAGACCATTTTATTCTTTTTTAACGTACGCCTGCTATTACTCGATGCGAGAATCTCCGGTTAGTATATCTAGCCTGAGACTGATTTTTACGTGAGTATCCTTTTTTCCTGCACAATGACAGGTGTCCGTACGCCATTCAGGCAGATATTCGCCGTCTTCAGAGGGTACCCATTAGAGCTGGGTAGGCTCAGGAGCCGTTCAGGTTATTCTAGTCCCTGATCGACGACACTCTTTCAAATGTCTTCGCCAGGGCTCGAATTAATCCAGTCCAAGTCCCGGTCATCGACACTAATTCAAACGTCCTCGCCCGGGCTTGAACCTGGATCACACGATCGCCAGCGCAGTGTGGTAACCATTACATCAGTGCAGCTCACGACCAACCTATTTAAACTATCTTAACTTCCTTGCTCCAGTGGAATCGGGAAAGAACGAGACTGAAAATATGTGGCCTGTAATTCTGACCTTGTAACTTATCGCGTGGTCTAAGCTTTCTGCGTATGTACAAGCAGGCTTCTAGTTATTCGTCGCTTTCTTGCATGTGTAAAACTTGTTTTACAAGTTTATTGTATACAGATTCTATCACAACTATCATCTAACAAATTGAACACAACGTAACTGTTCTTTAGGGACGACGTTACATTTAGCCAATCGTCAGGCCGTATTTTCATCTCCCGATGTGGTACGACATACTTTCTAGTGAAACTGATGTTTTCAGATTTATCAGTTTTCGAACATGTACCTTAAGAGTATTGGAGTTACATGACGGGGATTTTCTCACAGTACAGGGAATATAACGGAGGAAAATTTATTTTCAAAACAAGTGGTTTCTAATGATGTCAAACTCACCCCTGATTAACTGGTTAGTGATCGGATGCCTAGTGATCTCGGATCCAGGGGAGAAAATAGAAGGTCCCGTGTGCACGTTGCGTACATTAAAAATCACTTGGCAGTTGGAAATGGTAAAGAATAGGTCATACGGCCGCTGCCAGGACAATATTACAAATCTAGGTAACCTGCCCACCACAAAAATATTTACAGAATATTGTATACACATAATTGGATCCTCGCCGGTGCTACCGAGTTCGTGGACTGTGCTGAGTTCCTCCTTGTGTGATCTAAGGGAGGAGATCGAGTCACTGACAGAGTTGACCGTGTGCAATGAAGATAGTCCTTAAAACCAAACCAAACGTAAGAAAGCCCAGAATATCGCGCAGCTTATTACTGTCCAACACACTCAGTCACAACACCCTGCTATAATGCCGTTTAAGAAGAAACCTGGATTCATCAGACTATACGACGTTACGCCTGTCACAAAACTTTTTTGCATGTACTTTTGCGCCCTTCTCTTTCTCCTTCATCGTCCTATTATTTAGCGTATTTTATACCCTACATTTTCCTTTCTGAGCCGCTCCCAGACTTATTTATGTTTCAGCCGGTGAACTGTAGTATTATCGAGGTTAATTAGAAAGGTCAGCGGTTAATACGTTTATCACCTACGTCGCATAGCCACCTTTAATTGAGACAATCTGTGTAGACGCAAGGTGGTCGCGCACGATCGATGAAAAGAAAGCTATATTATTTGTCTGAGCCTCCGACTGTATTTGACCCTCTGGCGGAAGCACAAAAACACAAGTGATAATTAGATAATCGTTTCTGCTGGACCCATCTTTGTATCAATATTACTGATAATCTGTCTGGGGAGACAATATGGTTGGAAAGCATCTAAAAAAAAGTTCACATTTGTTTGTGAATTTGCATAAAGATGCATCGGAAGTGTTACTGCCTTATTATAAAGAGGTTACACGTCGGAAAAAAATACGAGAGGGAAATTAAAGTAAACACACCGACCCATAAAGTTCTAAATAACTTACCTTTGGCTTCATTTGAGTGCTGGAATAGACTTTGACTTTCATTGGCAAATTCGTCGGAAGTACAATCTGGGATTTTAACTGAGAATTGGAAATATAATCTAGCGAACTCGGAGACATAGATCAGACTACATCCCCACGTCAAGCTAGCAATTCCACAAAGCCAGAGAGAAGAAAAGGACAATAGATTCCAAAATTATAAATGACAGTTCAGAGTATTTGGGCAAATTTTAAAACTTAAAAGTGTACAAGCATTTTTAAATACAAAGACAGGAAACTTATAGGACCAGGGCAGAGTATGTTGGCATCTTGGAAACTTACAAGTAAACCCTCATTTTAAATACAATGACTGGAGACCTAAGGAATCAGATCACACGTCATAAGAGGAATACTAAATTGGCTCAGACCAAATGATTCGAAAGCATATAACCTAAGTAATTGGCTCAGACCAAATGATTCGAAAGCATATAACCTAAGTTGCTGTGGTCATTCTAAACTGTGCCAGGAGGCTGTGTTCCCAGAAGTTACTTTGGGGTAAGTGTAAACATTTATTTTACAAATGTGAATTTGACATGTTTTCCTTGCTAAATGGTTATATATGAGGCTGGCAACATTACCATATGAAATTAGTATGTTCATAAACCACTACAGCAAGCGCTCGTGTTTGTGTTGTGCTAATCCGCTTAGAAATGCGAAAGCAGCAGCAACTCTAGACTCCGAATGGAGCCGTGATGAGTTAATGATTACATCCCATGTGCATCAAATTGTATCGTATCATTTTGTGAGAGATATGTACCTTGTTAATTGTAATTCAGGCAAGCCAGTGCCCAATCGCTGTCCATACATATTTTCCCCAGTTTAATACCCTGAAGAATAATGGTGATTTCTAATCATCTTCCCTGTGCTACGCGGTGTATACTCAAGAATTTAATTTTCAAAGAGGCTAACTTTGATTAGTGGACAGCGAGACAATGCGCCTGTTAAATCGCAGCTCACAATTGTACTTAGCAGAGGCTTTTGTTCTTTTTATTTTGTCTAAAGTTCGTGGGACAAAGCTATCAGATTGTTCGTGGTACGAAGCTGCAAGACTAAAGTTTCGACGTCACTATTGTGAATAGAAGCAGGAAATCCACACTAACTGCCTACATTGGACAAGTTGTGTGAAGAAGGGCCCTCATCACAGAAGAATTGATGAAACCACAGCTGCAGGACTCAGTTATACCAAGCTAAGTTCTTGTAAAAGGAACCAGCAAAAGGACAATTGTTTTTTTTTATATCCTCGAACCAAGTCTCAGTGAAGACAATTTTATTTTCATCTAAAATTCGCCATCATTACATCGCTATTTTCACATATTAAAACTAATTGATATTTCAATTTGTTACATGTAAATTTAAAACAAAGCAATCATTGTTTCTTCAATTATTATAGGTATGCAAGCAAACTTATGAGCAAGACTTTTAAATATACATATACATAGATACAAATATTTACATCTAAAGAGCAAATACAAATAAAAAAATGTTGTTGGAATTACACCAGCTAGGGGGTTTAACGGTACTAAAACCATTGCTTAATTATTCACAAAAGGCGACGGATCAGATAGTATAAGTTAATAGTGCTCTGCCCTATGCAGCATTGTTCTTGACTTCTGAATTATCTTGTGAAAACTACCTTGGGATAGAAGCGTCATTACCCGTCTATCTAAAACTCTGCCAAGAGAAATCTTGTGCGAAGGTAGACACCCTTGACGACCCATTGTAGATACTCTTGAGTTTTGGCCACTGGTGGACCACTACTGCAAAGCTAAGGGGAGGCAATCCGTGACAATGCCACAGGTTGTTAGTCCATCTGAGGTGCTGTCTGGCCCATGGACATCTTGCAGCGTCACGGAAGCATGCGCGACCGTTGTGCTGTTCTGTAAACACGTATGTTTGTTTCTCGAAGTCTTCTGAGGACCGTCATGTTACTAATGGTCCTGAATTCTGGAAACGTACATGCTGTTGTCTGAGCATGTTGGAAGTGGCTGCGCAGATGTACCGTCCGTTTGTAACTGTCCTCAGTCACTGTTGTTACCCTTAGTCTACCACTTCCGGGCCTGTCTTGAGTTGTCCCTGTGGTGTGTCATCGTGTGTGCAAGTTCCTAATTGTGTCTCGGCATACACCGAAGCAGCGAGCAACGCCACTAACAGATGATCCTGCAGCTAATTGTCAGATGGCTTGGCTACGCTTTCCTTCAGACAGTCGTGGCATGGCGAAATTAAGGTACAGTACAGTCAACACTAAATGCTGTTTTCTGGCAAGCGCAATCGTCAAAGCAGAGGAATAAGTCGATAAAACTTACATCACATATGTGGGGCACGAGGTACTAAAAAAATGCATATGGCACGTGTCGCATCTGCTACACGCACCGGTTGTTATTATGGCTTGTGCTCAGAGCACTATATGCTCGTACTTCCTGGCAACCTGCCCATGTGTATTTTACCATCTTTTATGCAATGACCTCGAAAAATTTACAGTTCTATACCTGACAAGTTTCTTTTGTCAGTGGTTGCATCATCTAATAACACTTTTTAATGCCAGGAAAATTAAGTATATATATAATAACAGGTCATACATTAGCGGCTTAAAACTTTATCTTTGCTCCATACAAAAAACAGAATTAAAAAAAAACAATTCTCATTCAGAACATTTTATTGGCAAACACGAAAACAGAAATAGTTAATGCGCCACGTGGCAGCCAAAATCTTGTGAGAATAAATCTCAATCTTGTGAGAATTAATGTCAATCTCACAAATTGTGAGAATTAATCTCGATCGTGTGCCGATCGTGTGGTTTCCTTCTTTATTCGTTCAAGTATTTATTCTTTGTCTTGCATCTATTTATTGCTAGAAGACAGAGGCGTTATGTGGTTGGCATAATCTAGACTGAAAAAAAAAAAAAAAAATTGTAACACAGACCAAATAAAACATGTCGCACAAGAATAAAAAATGCTTCTCGGTTCTAGTGAACCAAACAAGTACATGGCACGAGGTGGTTTTAGAGGTTGTCTGAGGTCAGACAAGATTGAATGAGATACTGGTTGTAGATAAAAATAGAGTCACAAATATGAAAAGCGAGCAAAATATGACCTTCAGGAGAGGAGAAGATATGTCAATATATCAAATCTCTTCTTTCCCACCACCTTCGCAGCAACCTTTAAATGTTATACATACGCTTTTCCTCTCCGAAATATCTCACTTATTTCAGTACGGACAGAACATGTCATCGCTAGTATTTGGCATATTTTTGCCCCTTTCATAATTATTTTGCTGTCGACGTTGGATCAGGAGGGTGAAGTCTCTAAAATTCCACACCCCTACGGAAGTATCAGCCACGGGACTATCGAGAAGATGCGCCTGTAAGCTTCCAACTCAGTGTTATTAGCAGAGGGATTTTGTTCTGTCTATTTTATCCAAAAGTTCGTGGAATGAAGCTAGTTGTGAGTGAATCGCAGGGAATCAACACCAACCGCCTAAATCGGATACGCTGTGTGAAGAAGAGTCCTCATCACCAAGCAGTGACGAAAATTACAGCTGCAGGACTTACCTAAAAGTTAAGTGCTTATAAAAAGGCACCAGCAAAAAGAATTTTCTGAACTATATCCTCACCCTAAATCTCTGTGAAGAGAAAATTTGATTCAAATGTAAAAGTCACCAGCAGATTATTTATTTTAAACTGCTAATACTAATTGATTATTTAATTTGTTACTTGTTGTTTTAATACTAAACAATCATAGTCGATTCAGTTTTTATATGTTAGAAAGCAAACGTATGTGCCAGAACAATTAATATATATATATATATATAGACATTTATTTACCTGTAAACAGAGCTATACTATTATAAGAGGAATTCGCTGAATTAGCAGGATGCTTGAACGGGCTAAAAACCAGTACCTTCACAAAAGGCGACGGACAGATATAGGTTAACCATTGCTCAGCGCTATGACGCATGATTCTTGACTTCTGAATTATCTTGTGAAGACTCCCTTGGTATAGAAGCGCCACTACACTTCTACCTACATCTCTGCCAAGAGTAATCTTGTGCGAAAGTAAACACCTTTGACTACCCATTTAGATAATCTTGAGTTGTGGCCATTGTTGGATAACTACTGCAAAGCAGGGGAGGCAATCCGTGACATAACGTGTCACAAAAAACAATTTAAAATGTAATGGGTAGTAAACCAAATGAACCACAGTAATTTCTAACCTGCAGGGGACAATCCCTGCCATCAATGGTACCTATACCTTGTAGCGGTATGGCAGCTTGCGTACCCTGACAATCCCCAGAGCTATGCCAGTGGGAGTTTTACTCTTGGTAGGTTCAACCAAGCTGGACTGGTCTGTGTGGGTAGGGGTCAGACAAAAGCTGGTACCCTGGTCTTCCAGGTTGGGGGTTTTAGCATAGGGCTGACACCCCTGTCTATGTAAAAAAAACTGAAGTTACGGAAACAACAATAAATGAACAAACTTTGCTGCGGGATGGACATTCGGAGCCTGTGACTCGTATGACTGTCAGTGGTGAAAGCCGAAAGGAAGCTACTGACATGAAAACGGATGTCCTGACCGCAAAACAGGATACAAGAATAGGATTTTGGAATGTCAGGACAATGAACGAGACAGGTAAACTAAGACATTTCACGGCAGAAATGAGAAACTATAGGTTACACATCCTAGGGATAAGTGAGAGCAGATGGACAGGGGCAGGAAAAGTTAAAACAGCAACATGAGAAACAGTACTTTACTCTGGAAGAGAGGATGGACAGCACAATGAAGGCGTAGCCATTATTCTACAGAAAGGAATAGAAAGGACATTACCGGAATGGAAACCCATCAACAACAGACTGATAAGATTAAGATTGAGAGGGAGATTCACCAACAATACAATAATACAATGCTACGCACCAACGAATGATAGCGATGAGGAGGTCAAGGATGAATTCTATCAACAACTGCAGAAAGAAATGGAAGACACACCTAGATATGATCTCGTTATAGTAATGGGAGACCTCAATGCGAAAGTTGGTACACACAATACATATAATGAAAGAACAATGGGGAAATGCGGCAGCGGAACAGCAAACGAAAGTGGGGATAAACCAATAAGTTTCTGTAGCATTAACAACCTGGTCATTGGAGGAACACTTTTTCCACATAAAGAAATTCACAAATTAACATGGGAATCACCAAATGGTCGGGACAGAATCCAGATAGACCACATCATGCTTAACGGTAGATGGAGACATGCATTACAAGCTGTGAAGGTACGAAGAGGTGCAGATGTGGGAAGTGATCATCATTTAGTAGTAGCAAAACTGAAAGTGAAACTAAGAAGGGCTAGACCAGCTGTAACTACACAGAAAAGGTTTGACATCAGCAAATTGAAGGACCCCCTTACCAGAAAAGCTTTTGCGGCCGACATTAAGAAACGATATCAATTTGCCAAAAGCCAGGAAATGACATTGACTGATGATATAGACCAGAAATTCAACACCATTTCAACAATATATAAGGAAAGCAGCAAATCATGCTTGGGATTTCAGGAAAGGAAGAAGCAAGACTGGATAACACCAGAAACATTAACTACCATAAAGATGAGAAAGGAAATGAAAAGAAAGAAAACAGAAGCGAAGTCCCCCAGGTTAAAGCAACTATATAGCGAACAGTACAGTCAGCTGGACAAGGAAGTTAAACGCCAAACTCGAGCCAACAAAAGGAATTTCCTAGACGATCTTGCAAGACAGGCAGAGGAGGCAGCACTGAAAAATGAACAAAGCACAGTATACAAAATAACTAAATTCATCAGCGGAAAACGAGATGCAAACAATATTACATTAGTAAGAGATAAGCAAGGTAATCTCATCACGACAGCAGAGGGACAGGAAACAAGATGGGCAGAGCACTTCAGAGAAACTCTGAACAAGGAACCACCAGAGACACAATTGAATGTTCCTGAGGCTGAAAACGATGTAGATGTAAATACAGACATTCCACGAAAAGAAGAAATCATCACAGCAATCAAAGGGTTAAAGAACGGCAAAGCTCCGGGGCATGATAACTTAAATGCAGAGCTATTTAAGACAGACCCTGAGCTAGCCGCAGAACTATTAGAACCACTATTTGCACAAGTCTGGAAAACGGGGACAACACCATCAGAGTCGAACAAAGGAATAATTGTCAAATTTCCGAAGAAGGGAGATCTTGCAGACTGCAATAATAGGAGAGGAATCACTCTTCTCTCAGTTCCCAGCAAAATACTAGACATGATAATTATACAGAGAATTTCAAAGGCAGTAGACCACAAACTGAGGAAAGAACAAGCAGGATTTAGAAAGAACAGAAGATGTGTAGATCATATATTCACTCTCAGGAACATTATAGAGCAGTGCACAGAATGGCAAAGACAGCTTTACATACATTTCGTTGATTTTGAAAAGGCTTTTGACAGCATACATAGGGACAGTTTATGGAAAATACTAAGGGCTTATGGAATTCCAGGCTGCATAGTGTCAATCATAAAAAGCCTCTATGCCAACTTTACGTGTAGTGTTGGGCAGAGCAACCTAACCTTCGAGGTGAAGACAGGAGTACAACAGGGATGCCCCTTATCAACCACTCTATTTTTAACAGTCATAGACTGGGTGATGCTCCAGACAACACAAGGCAGTCCAAGAGGAATAAGATAGACTACATTTTCTACATTGGAAGATTTGGAATATGCAGATGACATTGCACTACTAGCACATTCACATCAACCCATCCAGGAAAAAAACGGATAGACTTAATAAGTTTAGCCAGCAGGTGGGCTTGAACATTATTTTAAAGAAGTCTGAGGTCATGACGCTCAATGTGAGCAGCCCTGAGCCCATATCAGTAAGGAATCAGCAACTGGTACAGACAGATACCTTCACATACCTAGGAAGCATAGTAACACCAAACGGTGGGGCAGGCAAAGACATCAACATCAGAATGAATAAGGCAAGAACAGCCTTCTTTAGCCTAAACAACATCTGGAAGTCCTCCCAATACAGCACAAGCACAAAATTAAGATTATATCAGAGCTGTGTGCTTTCTGTGCTTCTCTATGGTGCGGAATGCTGGAGAGTTACAGAGAAGGAAATGTCGAAATTGTCCTCTTTTCACACAACATGCCTAAGAAAAATTCACCGAATCATTGGGCCGAATACCATCACCAACCAGGATCTGCTTACTCGTAGCAAGCAAGAAGACATGCACACCATCATAGCTGGCAGACGCTGGAGCTGGGTTGGTCATGTCCTCAGAAGAGACCCCGATGCCATCACAAGAACAGCTATGCTTTGGACCCCTGAAGGAAAACGAAAGAGAGGCCTACCAAACACAACTTGGCGGAGGACTGTGGAGGCTGAGATGCAAAGAATGAACCAGAGTTGGAGCACTGTACGAAGGATGGCCACCGACCGAGCAAAGTGGAATAAATTTGTTGTTGCCCTACAAGACGCCACTAGGCGTGATGGCCACTACTGACTGCTTTGACAGTCGGTTGCTAAGGGTCTGAGAAGAAGAAGGGGACAATCCCCAGTCTTCAAGAAGAGACCAAACAATAATTACGAAGACGATTGCCACTGACTAGTTAACTAAATGTCGAGGTATATACACTTCTTCCTTTGGAAAAGATCACCGATTTGTGATAGACTGAGACCACCAAAGTACCACCAGTCTAACTTACGTGAGAAGATTCCAGGGAAAGGAAGTTCTCTTCCGTTGCTACTATCGATTTAATAAACCTGTGCATATCTTAATACAATAACACAAATCCACTAGACATTTATATGCAGCGATACGGTGGTTCTAGGCTTTTACTCTCTTGGTATCTGCAGTCAAGACTTTACACTGCCTTTTTCTCTTTCCTTGGGGACTCTGAAAACCCGTGGCTACATTGTGATGTCAGGACGTCAGAATTTTATAAATGGATCGCCCAACTGGTAAATCCAGAAGAACAGTCTAACTAACTGAGGCAAAAAATGTGGGAAGGGTCAAATGTAACGCGTAACCCCTTTGCGGTGGAGCTACAACTTGTGATTTCTTAAAGGTAGTGAAAGAGATAATGAGCTCTGAAGTAATTGGATCATAGATCGATAGATTTATTCAGCCAAACAAAACTCAAGTTGGGGTTCCAGGAAGGGGATCCAATAAACTTGGGATCCAAAAAACAACTGGTATTCACTAAAACTGGTAGTCTAAGCAGGATTGTCATACGAAGCGACTACAGGGGATTAATATCCGAACTTAGTGGATATTTATCACTAGGTTTAATAAAATCGTTATAACCATGCATCTGGTATAAGCTATAGCACTTATTCCACTCTGCAGACTATTACTTCTTCTGGGGGACAACGAGCACTGATAGATTGGGGGGGGAGGGAAGGCTACTATACATAGCTCGAATCTCTTACTACCTGACGTCACTCATGGCCCACACTTGCACGGAGATAGGCAAAATTCCCCGTGTGACAAAGGCGTGAGGGAAATAGGAATTTTTTTCCATACGTCGCGGAATCAAAGCGATTACATAATAGAACGAAGATTCTTCTGTCTTTTTTTCGAAATCAAAGGATCTGCAGGGACGAGAACGTTCGGTCACTTGAAAAGCAATGCTTCTCACTCGTGTCCTCTTTCATGTGACTCAAAGGACATGTTGATCTTGCCGCCACCTAAATTAAAGAGTTTTAAGAGACGACACACAAATACCGGCCTACCCACGTGTAAGAAGGCGCGTAATATGAGGACAACTGGGAGGAGATAAAATTCTTAGTAATAGAGATGTGGTACTTGCATCTAAAAAATGGCAGATAATATCATTCAACACACGACAGAACATAAGTATGATACTCTTTTTATTGTAAGATTTTTTCCATGCACTATATTGATTTTCAAAAGTTAATAAATGTTGTTCATTTTATGTTTATTTTTATATTTTCAGCGATCAAGGGAAACGATTCCATGGCTGGTGTCTCAGCAATCACTGTAATTCTGATTATATGTCTAGCAATTATTGCATGGATGTTTCGCCAAAAGTCAAAGTAAGGAATAGTGATACTTTTAAAACTGCATGACAAAAATCAATTAATGCTACTGACTTTCCCAAATTCTTTTAATTGAGAAACGTTTCACAAGTAAACGTTCCGCTTGTGTGATTATTATATACTTCTAGACATAGCATGTGTCCTCGTTACAGTTTTAATGACTGTCACAAAGTATGATATTGTTGATGGTATAATGTAGTGGTTAGTTCGATCTCTAGCCCTTGCGTTGTGCCAGCACTAAATAAATATACTTGCCCTTCATATCTTCAATACAGCACAACAGTAATAGTACATTACTTCTACCATTAGGTGATAAAAAAGATGAAGACTCATGTTCTGGTATCTAACATTTAATGCTCCCCACTTATGTACACGATATGTACAGCAAATGTTCATATCAAGAAAAGTTCTCTTCACAAGCTTCTGTAGCTTCCATTCGCTTTCTTCACAATTTAATCTTAATACATAATGTCAGATCAACTCTGAGAACACCTTCAGTGGTCATAGTCAAATTTATCTCTTTAACTCTTATCTCTCAGCTCTGCGTCGCGTCATATTTGTTACTCTATGAGTGGTGAAAATGTAAACTTGCATGAAATATTAATTTTGCGTTGGTAATTTACTGGCCTAACCTCTAGGTTGTTGATATTTCCCAATTCGTTTCTACTTCACTGTATTTCAACTGCAAGGCAATGGCATACCGTGCCGATCTAGAGTTTTTTAAGTCCTTACTCTTAAGTGCAGTAAGTGCACGCTGGTCTGACACGACGACAAAGTGAGCGCCAAGTAAAAAACGTTGTAACTGGATTATAGACCAGACCATGGCCAAAAGCTCGTGGTCCACCGCAGAGTAACGTTGTTCAGCTGCAGTTAACTTCTGGGAGACGTAGAGCACTGGGTTGAGAGTTCCTGAATTGTCATGCATCAGAGAAGCGTCAATTCTCATCGACGAGGCGTCACTGCGAATTATTAAACGAAAATTTTTGTTAGGTAACCGCAATAGAGAAGCAGAGGAAAATATTAACATACCCCTAACTAAGGTGGCCTGGCAACCCTGTGACCACTTAACCGTGTTAGGCGACCCTTTCTTTAACAAACAAGAGAGGCTAGCAGTGAAATTAGCCAAGATAGAGATGAAACGGTTAACGATATGGGACGACCGAATTGTCCGCGTAAGGTAACAGAGTGATAAGTAACTCGCGCTGAGAACAAAGCGGTGCAGAAAAGAAAGGCACGAAAAACAGTACGAAATAATCAGCCGAATGTGCGAAATGACGTACAGGGAAGTCATGAACATACAAATGATACCGGCGTCAAAAGGAAAATTAATAAGAATGTAATGATGACTGACTATCTGAGTCGTCGTGGATGACTAAGGAAATTCAGATGATAACGGCATATCTCTAAATGGTTGAACTAAAGTCATAGCCTGTATACTGTTCAATGAAAAAAACATTTGATATGCAAAACAGACGCAAAAACAGACATGAATGAATTTGGACAGGTGTCGAATTCGAAAAGTAAACCAGTGAGTACGACAAAGAGTCGTAGACCAAGAAGATACTGAGCGAACCGACCCAATAAGACAGGTAAATATACCCACAAGATGTATAAATGCACGAAGAACTAAGTCCGTACATTTGGCAAAAAACCAACAGTCATTGCACAAGAGCAGGTGCAACCAACGTGACCGGATGTAGATTCAGAAGTGGTAATAAAGTTGGCGTGTGTGTCAGACAATAAAGAGGGATTTTCCTCCTTAATTGTACTCAAAGAAGAACTATAGTTTTAGCCACGACGATCTGAAGTATGTCGTCCTGGGCGCAAAGAAGCACCAACATTGGTATTATAAACATCAGTATTATTAGTACCACAATATCCCACCACATTAGCAGAATGTATCCGGTGATAAGATTGTGCCATAGTCGTAAATGTGGAAGCAGTAAAGTGATGTTGCTGTTCCCAAGCAGCAATTTGTACTGGATTACATACTTTTATCCCGTGTATCTGTCCGACGACAAGGTCGGCGATCGGATCCGGGAGCATGCATACCTTTATATACCCCGTAAAAATGGAGTGGCAATGTGGACGATGGCAGTTGGAAAAGTCTCAACTGTGTCACCAAACGTCATGCATTTTACGACATTACCTGTAGCACAAGACGGGTGAACCAGTGACTGCCTGACCCCAACCGTCGTGCAATCAGAGTCCTGAAGTACCGTAACCGGTATGTTATTGACAAACCCCTTGTGTAGAGTAAGAGAACCTGTTCCATCATGAGCAGACAATGCTGGAAGAATCGGAAGAGGATGACCGCAACTCAAAGTAGTAACTGCTGCAGGCTGAAATAGAGTCGTGCGCTCAGGGCACTGTGATGCACGATTAAAATCAAAATAACAAGAAGCAGCAGCAGTAGGAACAGTATTATTGTCACCCTGATTTAAAATCATCTGAGGCTCATGTTGAGCCGAGTTTGCATGTCGAAGAGACCTATCATTATTTGGAGATCTACCTCTATATGGAGATGGATCAGAACTATTTTCTCTAATGGCACCATTGTTTAGATTAGAACTCCAATTGGAATGGTTTCGAGACCTATTTTCCTTTTGATTAAAATGTCCATTACATGAATTTTGTTGGCTGCTACAAGAATTACTATAAGGTTGCCAATTATTAGCGTGGTTATCACGCCTACCATTTCCTGAATTATTTTCACCAAAATGTTGAGGCCCATTGAATTGTCTCCAGTCCCTTGGAGTAGGATAATTGCTACGGAATTGATTCCCTTAGTGAGATCTGTATTACCGGTAATCTCCCCTGCCAAAAATACGATCTGTGCTTTGCGACCTTTGTCGTAAGTTATTATTGTAAGGCATAGCTGATGCCACTTGTAATGCTTCTCTAACGTTAGAGTTGCTAACAACCAGGTTTAGATGTGCAGTAAGAAATTGACGACCGATTTCCCCAGTAACAGTCAGGTTAGCAGGCCTTCGCTCATGCAAGAAGAAGAGAAACAATGGGTTGACTGCGGACATCACTTTATCCCTGAGCATTAAGTCCATAAGGGCTTCATATGTGTGCTTTATTCATGAAAGCTCAACCCAACGAGAAAAAGTAAGACGTATATTTGCTATTTACAAGAGCACATTAAAAAAATTCAAGAATCATTGTGAAAGCTTTTAAAAGAATCATTTTTTGTTAAACGATAACAATTTTCATATGTAAATTTTAGTGATCTTCATATTTACTTTTTCATAAAGTTTCTGCTAAAAAAAATTAGTTCAGTTACCTAATGCTAATACACAATACAATACAAAACAATATTAATTTCTAAAATAAAATAAATAATAGCTTTGTTAACATTTCAAAATAGATATATTTCTCATTTTATTAGACATCAATGACGGTTATACGTGCCAGTAAAACCAAGGCGTATTTTCTACTTGGTGAGACATCTGCTGGGTATAAATAAAGAGTATTTAAAAAGTTACTGCCTGCAACATTACTAGGTTTTCTTTGTCGTGCGTGGAGGGTTGGTCCAAAAAAGATAAAAGTAGTCCCTTTCTTCAATAAGCACTGTTGGCGTGTCTGACTTATTTTCTAATATGCAGTTCATCACATGGGCATTGATTTCTGTTGTAAATATTCTCAGAACAATCCACTATTCACTTGTCTGAAAGATTTTGGTGGCATTAAAAATGTCATCTTTCTTCCACGCCCCAATAATTAAACGGGTTTGTCTGTCCTCCTGGTCCCTCTGCGTGTGTCGAATCTTTTCTCAACTTGCCTGATGATGTGAGGCACATATGACCATTAACGTGAAGCGTTCAAAGTAACGGGCAGTTATGATGCAAAAACTTTAGCGAAGAAGTATCCAATCGTTTGTGTTATCAAGTATAACCTAATTAATATGCAGAGTAGGAAATCATAAGGTGGTTCTATTGCAGCTATCATAGAACTCTAAAAGAAAGTTGAATGTAAAATTTGATGTAATTGCCAACACATTTCAACATTTCAAATTGTGAGAAGAACTCTATTCGTGATCAGAAGTAACTTAAACGTTCCTACATTGTGTAAAAAAAAAACGTACTTGAAAATGAAAGTGCTTAACTTCTAAAAAAAAGTTTTCCATAAGGAATTATACATATTGATAAGTACATGCTTTTTTAAGTTTTTAAATTTGTCTGCACTCAGTACTTTAAAAATTGCATGCATGTTTAAAATCACTGACCAATTCAATTAAGTGCACATCATAGCGATTTCATTTCTTCCCATTTTCATGTATAACACTGTATGTTATTATTTCAAATAAATTATTTAATACAAAACCAGTAACGGTAGTCATGTCTCAAATACTCCCTAAAAAAAAGCTCGTAAACATGTTGTTTTTGAACACAGGTACTACGAATTAACTTGAGCCAATCTTGACATTTTGTCTCAGTATGATGCATATTAATAATTAAATGAAGCGTATTTCATGTCTTTTCCTTAACGCAGACAGTTGGAGTGTATATAAACTGTGATATAAGAACTGAGATCTTTCTTTCATAATTTTTTAGTTTAACAATTATAATTAATAATAATTCAGAGGTACAATTATAGGCAATATTATTTATTAATATATTCATTGAGCGTCCGATTGAAAGAGTGGTTAGAGCGCTGGTCTCTTGCAGGCAAAGATGCTCCAGTCTACCCAGCTGTAAATGGGTACCTGGCGTTGCTGTGAGTTAGGGAAGGAAAAGGCAGCGAGGAAGAGAACTGTTCACTTCACTTCTCGATGCAGGGCCTAGTATAGTAAAGTCTCGATCTCTTCACTCCACTACTGCAGTATCTGTTATGGGACTACCTTTACCTTATATTTATTCACTGCCCAAATTATGATCCCACTACACGCACCATACCGCACTACACGCACCATACCGATACTTGTTTGGAATGAACATCGAAATAATAATTTCCGGCCATATCCTTTAGACGAAATTTGTTTACACAATTTAAAAAAATACCTACTACTACTTACTACGTCGTTCCTCTTCTACCGTGGATACTATATGAAGCAAACATTAAAATATATTTACTCTTTATCTTTCCAGTCTTTTGCCCTATAAAGAAAGGAAAGGTTCAAATATCTGCTTAATGGATTATAATAACTAAAACGCAGTGTGACATACCTTTTTTATTTTTTCTTTCAGACAAGAATTACGATACAGTGTTTCGTGCCTGAGTTAGCTTACCTAGGCCAGAATCAGTTGTCCAGTGTTTCATACCTGACGGTAGCATGCACTGTACAGTGCGTGTTGCGGGTTCAGTACTTCTTGCCCCTACACCGGTTTAAGATCACGGCAATCAGAGCCGGAGTTGTGAGCTGAAAAGTTTCTTCTTCTTCTTCTTCTTCCGTCCTTAGCCACCGACCGTCAAAGCAGTCAGTGGCCATTACGCCTAGTGGCGTCTTAGGGCAACAGCAGATAGGTTTTCTTTGCCATTGTTTCCCATCACGCCTATTGGCGTCTTTAGGGCAACGGCAAATCAATCCATTTGCTGTTGTTTCCGTAATCGAAGTGACTGGCAAACGGGTGATCAGCCCGTTGGTAAAAAATATGGAACGCTTCACGAATTTGCGTGTCATCCTTGCGCAGGGGCCATGCTAAAAGTTTCGGTGCTCTTAAATTGTGTGGCAGCCTGTTCTTACTGAGTTTACTTTACGTACAGGTTTTGGTTACCCAAGTTTTTTACCTTAGAAGTAGGTGACGACATGAAAACACAGAATGGTTACGATGGCACATAATAACACAACTCTATATGACAGACGATAAGTCCACGGCTAAGTTGAAACAGTAGTTTATTTACACTGTACACGTCTGCATTGAATGGCAAACTCGATCTTCAACACGTGATCTTGTAGAGCGTTTAATTAGATAATTTCTTCTTGTGTTTATGGCCATGGAACGTTCCATATGTCTTCCGTTACTGCTCTTCAACAATGATTCAGGTTATTTCTTTGGTTATTAGAAAACCGGACAACTCCGGGGAATGGTAATTTTTCCTGAAACCTATATTTCTACACTGGCCTCACGTCACTGGTACACAGATTGTCTAAACTATCAATGTCTACGTACCCTTTCTCTGACGAACGAATCTCTGTGTAGTACATTTCATTGTTGATTCGTACAATATTCGCCTGCCGATTAAGTAGTCTTCACTTCATTTCAATTATTCCTGTGTTTGGCTACCGCAGACAATCGTTTCCCAAAACTCGATAAGCTAGCAATTTCATTTCAAGATGGCTGGTCCACTTTTACTTGATAGCCGAATACGCTCACGCAGTCTGCACAGTCTCACTGACGCTTCTTAACTCTCCTGGGACGCGTGTCTTTTTCGAATATATCAACTAATCTTCGAAATTTCTGAAACGGCCGTAGTGCGCATCTCCTTTCTCGAATTTCCGTATGTTTCCGTCTTTGCTCTTTTTCTAACTGCCGATGCCTAACTGACCTACACTTCACCACAGTGCTTGCCCTTAGATTGTTACAATTGCTAATTTCAAAAAAAGCGCGAGATTTCTTTTGTCATTGGCGAGCTAGAAAAAAGTTAATTTTTTCGAAGATCTTTGCTAATATATTTGAAACAACAGTAAATTACATTTTGTGTTATTATCATAACAATACTTTTTGAAGCTTTTTTTTTGTTTTTTGTTGTTGTTGTTGTAATAAATGGTTTGCTTCGTTTTAGCGAGGCGCACCCTGTTTAACATGGGGACATAAGGTCTATCGGTTATATTAGGGCGCATGTCCAAATATGAAGAGCTTTTGGTCTGGTGTATGTGATTATAATAAGAAGCTGTGAATTAAATTATTGTGTGGGTTTTACTTTTTTTATAACAATGAATTACAAATACGTTAAAAGAAATGATTACTTTTGTAATGAAAATTATAAGCAGCCAAACAATTCAGTAGACGTTTTTAGACAAATAACAATTGATAGTTTGGTGTGGAAGTTATCTATGTCGTTAGTGAATAGCAGAACAAGTTGTATCCTCTTTCAGATATGAATATATATATATATATATATATATATATATATATATATATATATATATATATATATATATATATATATATATATATATATATATATATATATATATATATATATATATATATATATATATATATATATATTTATTTATTTATTTATTTATTTATTTATATATACTGAAGCACATTAAAAACGCACCACTATTATATATAATGATGCCGAGAAGCTGGAAAAAAAGTGTGGGAATGGATTGTCCCCGTGTTTGCCATGAGGTAGAGAGCGAATGGCTGCTGAAATGGAAAGAGCATGATTCAACCCACGGGTTTGTGTACAGACTACATGAAAACAATGAAAGTTGCACGTGCAACACGATTCCAAACAGCTATGACCCTGAAAATGTGTACGCGTTGTGGCAGTATACTCGGTATAAAAAGGCCGTTGAGACAAAACACCCAGTACATGTGCTTGAAATGCCACGACTATCTGAAAACAACCACCAACAGCCATTGGTATATTGGAGACCGGAATTAGCTCGCGGACCATTGCCAGGAGGATGAATTGCCACCAAGCACTATTGTACGTATCAATGAACGTTACAGAACAATTGGCAGTGCCCGGGATAGACTTTGAATTGGCCAACCACGAGTTACTACCCTTGCGCAAGATCGTCATATTGTGCTGAGTCACCTAAGGAATCGTTCTCTCCCGGCAAGTCAAACAGCAAGAGCATTAGTGGGTAGACGTGGGCAAGTCTCTCGAATGACAGTCATACGAAGACTTAGAGATACAGGCCTTACTGCAAGACGACCTTATGTTGGGCCAAACTTGACTCACAGACATCGTCAGCAGCGCCTGCAATGGGCAGAGCAACATGTAAGATGGACTAGACTGCGTGGAATGCTGTCATATTCACAGACGAGCGCAGATTCAACATATCCTTTGCTGATGGACGTATGTGGATTTTTTGACGGTGTGGACAGCGCTTTACAGATCGCGATGTTCGTCAGCACAACCGATTTGGAGGTGGAAGTATTCACATTTGGGGAGGATTCAGTTTTCACCATCGCTTGCCTCTTCACGCCTTCCGTGGAAATGTTAATGCTGTGACATATCGAGATGAGGTTCTGCATGCATCGGTTGCTCCTGCGCTCACAAATTATCAAGACTTGCAGCTTCTCCAGCAGGATAACGCACGTGCGCACACCGCATGCATTACGCAGCAATATCTACAGCAGCAGAACATTGTGACGATTGATTGGCCTGCCCTATCACCAGACGTGTCTCCTATAGAACATCTGTGGGGTGAGCTTGGACGCAGTGTCTACAGGCAAGGTTCTCCAGCTAATCTGCAACAGCTCGAAGCTGCTCTTACACGTGAATGGGACTTGATTCCCCGGAATTTCCTTCAGAGACTTGTGCGTTCCATGCGGAGCCGCTGCCAAGCTTGTTTGCAAGTACCGGTGGACATACCAGATACTGAGGAAGTGTGAATGAATTTTTTTATTGGTTGCATTTTTGGTTTTCTCTCTTGCCTGCACAGAATGCAATGAATTTCATAACAATCAAATGTAAAAATTAATGACCGGCATGGATTCGAGATGAGGTTTTACATTTAAAAAAAAAAATATGGACAGCTAAAAAGAGTAATGAGGATGTCCTGCCAGAGGCCAATGCGCAAAAGAAGCTTATTTCTCGTATTAAAAAGGAGCAGTTCCCTTTCTTTGGGCAAGTAATAGAAGAAGAATGGTGAAATATATAGTGAGAGCAGGAAAGGTTGAAGGAAATAGAGAGACGATTCTGTACAGTTTTATTTCATAGCATGGAAAGAAGTCACCAACAAAATTGATAACTGGCACTGGAGCAAGTTGTGGAGATACATAATCGCCTACGCCACCGGGTTTGACACTTAACGAAGAAGTGTGGACTAATTATTTTGATTGTAATACATACTCTACCATAATGACGATGGGGGTAATAACTTAACTCGGTCATTTGAAAGTCTGTTATAATTATTACGACTGACTAACTTAATGAATGTTTTTAGATTTTGTATTTCGTTGGATTTTTACATACAGTTGTACATATTTTTATTCGCTTATTTCATAAGTTTTGTTAATTTCTTAGCTATTGTCTGTTTCGTTGCAAGAATGAAAAATTATCGATAATAAAAGTTGTGTGTTATTAAAAAATCAGATTGCTATAAATGTTCAGAGTTTTATTGAAACAGTCAAATTTTTAATCCAGTTACCGTCAGTGATTTCAGAAATTGGACAATCTAACCTGATGAATCAGTTGTGTATTTTTTGTTCATCATGTCATTATTTGTTTGTTTGTTCTTTTGGTTTTTTTTTTTAAATATGACTGCCGAAACGGTTTAAAAATATAAACCAATCACATTCCTTGATTCGCGTGCCGGAAGCATTTTCTGGAAACAGAGTCAAATTGTTTAAAAACTTATAGAGATATTAATGACGTATGGACTTGGGTAACTGTATCAGCCGACTTACAGCAATAATGACTAGCTTCATTTGTTATCTAATGCGAAATATAAATGCAAGATGTAGATACTTTTTCATACTCACTCAAAATATACTTACTCCAAATATACTTACTCCAAATATACTTACTCAAAATATACTTACTCCAAATATACTTACCCAAAATATACTTGCTCCAAGTATACTTTCTCCAAATATACTTACTTACTTACTTAGTCGTTCCCCTTCTACCGTGAGGTGTAGAGGTTTGGAAGAAAGAGCGCCAGACCATTCTATCAGCTGTCTTCTTCCTGGCCTGGTTCCATTCTAGTCCTCGGTCCTTCAAAGATTGTCTAATGTTGTCCTCCCAGCGGACTCTGGGTCGTCCTGGAGGTCTGGATCCCTGGCTCTTTGTTTCCCATGCTTGTCGTGGTAGCCGATCTTCTCCCATTCTGCAGACATGGCCAAACCATCTTAGTTGGGACTGTTCTATTTGGGTCTGCAGCGGATGGTTGAGAAAACCAATGATGGTGAAGATGACATAAAGATGGAAGAACTACCAAAGGATTGGGATTGCACTAGAGAAAATCCAAATATACTTACTGGGCAACGAAGTAAAGCGTGCAGGGCTGTATGATGGTATAACAGCCAGAAATGGTTGTTGGTACATGTTGTCTATCCATGAGCCCATGTTGTTGCATCATGATGGCGACCTTATTACTCTTAAAGGTCCTACAGGCAGCATGGTGTTTTAGACCATACGTAAAGGTTGGAGATTGCCATCATATGGTCAACCAATATTTACTCGCCTTTATGATGATGTTGTTGACATGTATGTTAAGTGGCCTTTGCGACCTGCTAATCTTCAATGTTTTTGTCTTTAATGTGTCGATCTTCATGCTGTGTCTTCCACATGTTGAATTATGTGCATCTGTATGTTTTTGCAATGTTTTGTCATTTTCATATATTTGACTTTGATCGTCTGCAAAAAGTAATTCACTCGGTTAGTTATGTTCTTCACTTTCTGTGTTTCTTTATCTTCTTGGTTTGCTTCTAGGTTTCCTTCCGTTGATATTTAGTCCAAATAAATGTTGAACAGTAATGGGTATAGTACACAGCCTTGTGGACCGTATGTGGTTTTAGTACGCAGCCTTGTAGATCTCATGGTGTTATAGTACAAAACCTTGTCAAACGTATGGGGTTATTGTCACAGAATGGATTAAGGCGATCCCTTCTTCTTCCTAATCTGTTTCACTGCGGCAGTAATAGGTGCATTTGTGGTACGGATTTTATTACGTGCTTGCAATTGTCGCACGTTCTTTCTCTGCTAAGTAGCAGATATTTGATATTGTCAAATCATTTTGACACTCCACCAGGTGATAATAATCACATTTTGCGTGATGCGGCACAGATTTGCTGAGATTAGAGCAGGTGAAAACCAGTGTGAGTTTGCTCAGTTTCGCATGATTCTGTTTGCTCAAGCTTAGCCGGGTGATAAAATTACTCGCCTGTAGCCGGTTTTCGTTTGCTCAGGCAACAGATAACAAGACTTTCCCGTCTGTGCGACACATTTGGGACGGACACGTATAATAAAATCATTTCCTTTCCACGACATTACTTTGTAAGAAAGTAATAACTTGTTATATCTGAATCACAGTTTACAGATCTTTCTCTGAGTTCGACTGGCAGGCAATCGGATGTTTACAGCCCATTTTCAGAAAAGTAATGTTTGACATTTTGCACTAGATGAGTCAAGCAAAATATTCAAATCTGATTGGCTGAACATTTGAGCTACATAACAAACAGAGCGGGGTAGGACAGTGAATTGTTCGGTGTTCCTTCACTGTTAAAATTTACTCTGAGGAATTGCTTGCCAAGAACAACCAGACTTGCCAGAAGAAAATTCAGAAGGTCCTTTTATCAGACCGGACTTTTATTGGAACACCTTGTAAGACTTAATACAGATCAGAAAATCCATTTATATAAGGAACCGGACTCTGATGAAACTGAACACACAAAGTCAAAGAATGAATTTTAGTTCTAAATTAACGACCCCAAGTACACGTGTAAGAGGCCTAACCCAGTGCCTTAACTTATTCATCTGAGCAAAAACGTCTGTGAGCCAAGGCTGGCTTAAGTTGTGATTTTACATTATATATTTCATTACTAACATGTGATATAACATATATGTATATGTTACCATGTGAATTTTAATGTGTGAAAAATGCTAGGAATGTCCAAGTCATTTGAGGATGGCTACCTCAGCATATAGAATGATGATTTCATGAACCACCACTGCAAGGGACTGGTGACTGCTTTATTGCTGGTTTCTTAAACGCATAAATAGTACCAGGTTCCATTTGGCGCAGGGAGGAAAAGATGAAAGAAATGATGAACATTCAAAGTATAATATACACATTTTCAGTCAGTGTAAATGTAAACGAAAACATATTCACTTTAAAATTAATGGAAGTTTCAAACTCTTTAATCAGTGTAAATATAAATGAAAACATATTCAATTTATATTGTGAACACTTTTCAAACAGTGGAAATGTAAATGTAAACATATTCTATCTGCATTATTAACCTTTCATTTAAATGTAAATTCAATATTTATATATATATATATATATATATATATATATATATATATATATATATATATATATATATATATATATATATATATATATATATATATATATAGATATATATATATATATATATATATATATATATATATCAACTGCAATGTAAAGAAAGGTTTCTCTCGAGTACTTAAGTTTAATATTCATCGAGAGTAATTCTGAGTTAAATGGGATAGTGAAATATGAATGAGGAGGGGGGGGGGGGCACATAACTATATGTCGGAAAACGCAATACATAGGAAAGCGTTTCACTTCTATGCTTTCATCATATTTATTAGTGGTGGTACCAGCTGGCGGGCGCTATCTCTGGAACAATAAAGGAACAGTGATCTCCGCTTTAAGACGAAGGACCAACTTTGCCGTTACTTCTTGACGTTCTGGGAACGTGCGGCACCTTTAACATTGACCAGAAACGAGCATAAACAGCGATACAGTCTACCAACAGCTAACCCAGCGGGAGGAGGAACTACCATTGGCAACTAAAAGTGACCTTCTTTATTCAGTTAAATCCCATCATAACAGTGATGACAACCTTTGCATAAAATATTATTCAATTCTTTAAACTTGTTTAAAACTGAAGTGACTATTAAATTTTGTATTTATAACTATACTAATTTAACTTCGGTTTAATCCTTTTACGTGCACTGCATGTTTGTCTCAGTCAATTTACTACACACACTCTAAACAGAGCTATACCAGAATAATAAGAATTAGACAGAGTAAATCAGAGGTGGGGGCTTAACAAGCTAAAATTAATCATTGCTTAATTCTTCATAAAAGTGGTCGGCAGATTCTAGCATTAACGTGCTCAGCCAAAGCAGCATTATGTTCGCTTATCTGAATATCCTGTGAAGACTCCCTTTGTGATAGAAGTGTTATTACCCTTCTATCTATATCTCTGCCAAGAGTAATCTTTGAGAAATTAGACACCTTTGAAGCCCATATTAGATACTCTTGAGCTTTGGCCACTGTTGGACCACTACTACAAAGCAGGGGAGGCAATACCGTCACAGTTATAGTACACAGTCTTGTCAAACTCATGTGGCTATTGTACACAGCCTTGTGGAACTTATGTGGTTATAGTACACAGCCTTGTCGAACTCATGTGGTTATATCAAATGCTTCAGTGAGTCCATCAGTTGTTCCTCCTTCAGAGTTTGCATATATGGTACAAAATATGGTATGTTTGGTACATTTGATGCCTGTCACATAAACATTGGGTCGATCTCTTTTCCTTTCCGGCAGCATTTAGTTACTATTTTGTGTACTAAATTACTTACTACGAGACTACGAGTCTATTTCCGTGGTCGCCCATTTCTTTCTCTGCTATAAGCAGATATTAGCTATTTTCTTATCAATTTTACACTCCTTTCAGTGATAATTGATCATGTTTGCTTAGCGATTCTCGGCTTTGCTAAGATTAAGATGCAGGTAAAACCAAGATGGGTTCGGTCAATTTTCCTATAGTGACTGCGTGTCATGTTTACCTAGGAGTATCCCGAAATAAATTATCGACCTATTGGTATGCACTCTGCGAAAACAAATGATATAATTATTTATGTCCTGTACATCTTGTTACAAAGACATTACTTTAGATGAAAGTAATATGTTGTATTTGAGAAAACATTGGCGAGAGAGGATCGAATGTTGTGTTCCATATTTGAGAGACATGACCTTTGCAGCCAAGAGTACTGAAACAGTGTACCCACTGAGAGGTGTGTACAATCACCCAGAAAGTGAATCATAAGTTCCATAAGAAAAGTAATGCAAAAGTTACTAAGATGTGACTCTGTAAAGCAATAACAGCAGAGGTAGATCAGACCTACAATATGGAAGAGACTGGACAACACGCACCCAAGAACGCAACTAAACTGTGCGTGGTGCTGAATTTTTCACCAATTTTACATCAAAACAATGATTCCTAAAATAAGTTCCGTTAGTAAGACTGACAACTCTGCGAGCCTCATTATTGGTATAAAAGAAAACAAAAGCACCTTTGGGAGAAGAATTGTTGATAGAGACCAGACGCACAAATTTGACGTCAGCAATGGACTGAAAAAATTGTCCCAGTGCGCGCCAGGTTGTGCATGGTGGTAAATTTCGCACTTGTACTAGGTACCACAAAGTGCCCGCTTCGCACTGTTGAAAACGGACGATGGTGGAGAAAACTGAAATAAATTCGTCAAATTTAAGCCGTCACTGTTCCTTTGCTATTAAGCGGATTGTAATAAAATTTATATCGCGATACTCTATTTTCTTCTCTTTTGAAGTCTGTTAATTCCCAAAAATCAAAAGCTATTGAAGTATTTTTTTACTAATAAAAACAAACATCAACGTTACGCGTAGTTTGTGCCGGCACGCTGCGAACTCTGAAAGTTTTCGTCTCACACCGCTTCATTCAAATGAATGTCTCTCTGTCGCCAAACCACAAATTTGCATACTGTTTTCACAACTTTTAGGGAGAAAGGTATAGCTTTAGTTCCATATATTGCAAACTGTATAAAACAAAGTGGAAGACGTCGATATCTCGAAGTGAAGTTGAAATGTTACCAAATTTGACATTTTAAATGGTGTTTTAATTCTTTGCAAGGCATGAGAAGATTTGTCAGCCATGTTTCTTTATTCGTGTGAAATTTTAAAGACTTCTGATTTTTGGCGGTCGAGAAAATTGACTTTGAGTAAGTTCAGTAACGTTCAAGTTAAGCCAAGAATTTAAACGAAGAATTGAGATCGAGGCTGTTCCATGGACCGTGATAACTCCGGATGTCGATCAAGATTGGGACGCCACTTATATTGGCTCATGTTCAAAATTCATCCCATCTTCTGATTTGTGGTTGACAATACGTAAGTATATCACTTATTAACAATGTTTTGAACTTCAAATGTAAAATTTACAATAGTTTTAATATTATTTAGCAATTTAACACGATCGCACAGTCGGTGTAACAGCGTGGATTGAATGTGTTATCTCCACTTCAGACATTCGCACATCTATCTAATTTTTTCAAGAGCTTGAAAAGCTAAGAAAGTTACAAATTTGTATAAAAAATGCAAGTTTTGATTAATTGGTAATTAAATGAAGGTTTCTTTTGCAACATAATAGGGTGAATTATGATCTCAAAAGCGAATGGTATCGCAAGGCCCAATGCCAATGGCCAACATATTGAGTCAAGGCTAGGAGACCGGAAAATACCATAACTAAGGTAGCTGATGGTGTACTGAAATGTGCGGACTAGCAAGCACTAGTTGAATGATAGTCTTACCTCGAAAAGAAATATATATAAATAGCTTTCATAAAATGCACTTTAAATAGTTCAGACTCTCGTATCCATGTTAATTACTATACATGTTAATTTAAGCAGGCTGTGCACTTTTCAAGTTTTAAGGTTAGTCCTGATTTTCAATGCAATACATGTATGATATAATAATAGTACATGTAATGCTCTATACATGTAAAGAAAATTCATTTCTCGAATTTTACTGTTGCAGATGACTCATACTACGATGGTATTAAAAACCATTTTTTAATGACTGAGAAGGGCCACCGTCCAAAGGTGCCAGCTGTCACACTGACAAACAAGGTCCTTGCACAACTTTATTATCTGAAGGAGGATGGGAATTCAAAATGGCTTGGGGTAGACTGCTTGAATTTTTTTTTTTTTAAATAAAGCTACAGACCACAAAGTAACACTACAAACAGATAAAAAGTGAAATGGAGAAGAGGGAGGAGCAGACAGAATAAAAGTAGAGAATGCAAGAGTGACGACGAAGAACCCAATAAGTGTGAATAAGTTTATAAGATGATTAGGAAACATGAACGAATTAATTATTTGTTGTATGTCCACTTGTTCAAACCTTTGAACCCAGATAGACATGTTCACACTCGTCATCTATCCATCCATCAGGTGACTGCATGGTTCCTCAAGCTTTTTCCAGCGCAACCTGTCACTAAAGGAAGACTGATGCACCGAGTGCTGAAAGTCCTGCAAACTGCGCAGCATTTTCTAACTGGTGGCGATGATCATGAGCTGCAACTAATTTAGCAAATGATGTAGATTTTGACGAGCTTCCTGAGCTACTCTCATCAATCAACTTGACTAGGAAAAACCTTTTGTCCAGTCCTGCTGACTACGAACCACCCCTTGACTTTGTGATGACCAATTCCATATCCACTCATCTCCGTTCGACATTAAATATGTGGAAACACAACAAACAGCTTTGTGGTTGAAGAAGCAGAGTTTTGTAAAAAAAAAACCGTAAATTGCTTGCTGTGAAAACATAGACTGGAATGGAAGAAACGGAGTAAAGAGTCACAGAGGGCAGTCAAAGAACAAATTAAACAGCGAATAACTGACAACAATAGGAGGAAAAAAGAGAAAGACATTAAAAATGCAGAGAAGAAATTAGAGTTATATAACACAATCATAAGCCAAGGGGATCTGTGCACCACAAAGGAGGATGTGGATAAAATTTGTAAAGGATGAAATGCCCTTAGAAATCTTAAGGCTCAGTTAAGATATAGAAAATTAATATTGAATGATAAGGACATTAAACTACCAGAAAATATCAAAGAATTATATTTTGGACTTCTGAAGCATTTAGGTTTTGAGGCTTCATAATTGCCCTCTCGCAGGGAAAGAGTGTGCCATGATCATTCTCCTCCAGTTTAAAAATGTCTTTTTTAAATGCTAGTAACCAGTTGTTTTAACAAAAAATAGTGTTTAGATGTTGTTAATTATTGTTTAGATGCTGTTAATTATTGCCTACAAATGATTTTTTTAATGACATATGGACAGTATCTTAAAAAAAAATTTTTCTTCATTTTCACATTTTTTTCTTCCCTTGCGACAAATTGACCTCTGAACGCATTTTAAAAGATTATACAAGAACTAACAGATGTTCAAATCCTCTGAAAAAAATTGAGATGTATTTGTGTAGTATGCAGATAAATATGTACAAATTTAAAGCTTGTACCTTTAATACTTTTTGAAATATGATGTTGTGAATATTGACTTTCATGCACAAAGCAATATTTTTCGGTTATGTGTTTTGCAGATTTGCAATTTTTGGTCTCAAATATATTGATAATTGTTCATGATGTAGCCCTATGGTTTTCTTTGTGTGATCAGTATATTGCAGACTGTAAGCTGTTTGTCAGAGAAAGTTGTAAGATTATATTTAAGAAGACGGCAGTGCTCTGAATTCGGTTTGGTGTAAGTTTTTCAATTTTGCGAAGTCACCACACTTTTAAAAATGCTATAACTTTTTTATTTGTTGTCCTGTTTTTAAGAAAAATGAAGTACCAAATTTCATGGTTTCTCAGGGGCTTCCAAACTACATTGTTTTCTCTGGTGTTTTTGTGCAAAAAAAATCACAATGTGGTACCTACTTGTACGGTGCGAGTGTATGCACTATAACCACCAAAAGAAACTCGAGTAAACTGAAATTGTGCACAAGACTCATTAGCAATGCTTGCTGAGCGAGAAGTATTGATTTTATTTTCCTTAATACATTAGTTTCCTTAGAATACGACCAGAAATTTCTGAAACTCAATTCGGTTTCGTTGCTGATAAAGGTACCAGAAATGCAATTTTTACACTATCAATGCTCATAAAGAGAGATGTATTGAGGTACAAAGAGACCTTTATCTATGCTTTATAGACTACTCAAAAGCATTAGATAAAGTGAAACACCAAGACCTTTTTGATATTTTACATGAACTAAATATTGACGGGAAAGATCTTAGGACAATAAGGAACATATATAGGGAGCAGGAATCCGCGATCAGATTTGAAGGAGAACTAAGTGAATTCAGAGCAATTAAAAGAGGAGTTAGACAGGGATGTGTGTTATCACCTAATCTTTTTAACATATACAGCGAGACAATACTTTGAAACATTGAACACCTCGAGGGAATTAAAGTCGGAGGTCACAATATCAACAATCTGAGATATGCAGATGACACAGTTTTAATAGCTGAGTCAGAGGGCAATCTACAAATCATTCTAGACAAAGTAGTGGAAGAGAGCGAGTTGAAAGGATTATCTTTGAGTTTCAGCAAAACTGTATGCATGGTACTTTCTAAGAAAATACAAATACCAGTATTCTCCATGAACAGCGAACGAGAAAAAATCAAACAAATCAATCTTTTTAAATATTTAGGCTACACATTGACATCAGATGGCAAATGTGACACAGAGATAAAGAAAAGGATCGACATGTCCAAAGAAGCCTTTACTAGGATTAGCAACGTAATGAAAAACAGAAACATCACTATAAGCACAAAATTTCGCTTACTAAGGGGGCTACGTGTGGTCCGTTCTTTTATATGGATGCGAATGTTGGTCAATGAGTAACCAAAGGGTGAAAGAACTGAAGGCAGCGGAAATGTGGTTTTTGAGAAGGATACTGAGAATATCGTGGACAGAGAAGAAAACAAATGCCGAGGTATTGACAGCTGCGGGAGTTAATAGATCGCCCATCAAAACCGTCAGGAAAAGACAAATGAAATTTATGGGACATATTAACAGAAGAGGAGGAGTGGAGGAATTAGTCTTATGTGGGTACATACCAGGTAGGATAGTAAGAGGATGGCATAGCAAGATGTATGTGGAAACCTTAAACAACTTGGCAACAAACATCTGCATGGCAACAACAACCTCATTAGACTATCAGAAGACAGAGAAGATTGGAGGGCCATGATCGCCAATGTCTGTTCCAGACCAGGCACCTGAAGAAGAAGTACATGTTGCACTGTACTGATTAGAATTAGTCTGGTTAATTATATGTACGTTACTATAATCATTCTTTTGTGCCTGTTTCTGTGTGACCAGACGCTTATCAACTTTATTATATGCACTCTTACAATTGTTATCAGCAAAGTCCGTATAATCATTAACGTACCGATCTGCACTCTTATGACCAGATTCATAGTGCTCACGTTGTTCGTTGAAGTCTTTTCTCTTACTAGAAATATAATGATTTGTTGGACATTTTGTCACGTCACATTCATTGTTCGTGGCATGTCGCCACCACGCACCACCCTCATAAAAGCCATTTTGGTTTCGATAAGAAACACCAGCGGGAGAGTGATGACGAGGAACGTTATATCTTCCTCTTAACGATACTTTAAATTTGTCAGGATGTGCAGACCTGTCATGTCGTCATAATGTATCTAGGTAAATGCCATCTGTGGGTGTTCTGGTATGTCGCAACGCACCACTGTCAACATTATCGGGTGACACTATATTGTTCTGCAGTACACTATCTAACAATCCGTCAACTCTCCTATGTAATTTAGAAATTTCAGTCCTTCTTTGAAATTTCATCGCATTGACTCTCATTTACTTTCACATGTTGAGTCATTTTACCTTGTTCTTTAAGGAGTATAGTCTCTATGCAGCAACGTTGTCACCATTAGCTATTTCCATATGAATTAGAAGGCGTTGTAATTCTTGATTTTCCATTTCTAGTGTCGCCAATTAATCCTTATACTCCCTTTCGAGCTGAACACAAGAATATCTTTCCCCAATATTCACCATATCTTCCTAAAAATTATGCGTATCCTGTTGCTGTAGGCTTAATTTCTCAAGCTCGATAGCCGCCATTTTCTGTTCATGTTCCAATTCGGTTAATCTTGTTTTTTCTTCAGATAATTTACTGTTCTCTTTTCTCTCCCGTGCTTTCTCTTCTATCTCCCGTTCTGTCGTCTCTATCAATATCGTCTAATCTTTTTTTTTTCTTCTCTTTCTTCTGCAGCACACAATTGCGGGAAAACAAACTCTTCCAAAACCTGTCCTTCCTTTCCTAGAGTTAGTCCAATCTTGATAAAATATTCCAATGTTACCATATCATACCGTTAATGTTTACTATCACTTACTCAACCGTCAATTACTACAATTAACCAAAACATAAATACTTATCTGCGAGGGGCGTTCAGAAAGTAATGCACCACATCGTTTTTCTCAGGGGATAATAAAGATAGAAGCATGAAATTTTGCACACTTTAAAAATGGCATATGCCAATTGTGTACACCAAATTGCACCGCAACCGGCCAAATAATACGGCTGCCCTAAACCGTTGAAATGGAGCGTGTTAGCAACTTGCGTTATAAGCAGCGAATTGTGATATAATTTCTCGTTGCAGAGAAGGAAACTGTTGTGAACATTTACAAGTGTCTATGTGATGTGTATGGAAGTTTTGCAGTCAACAGGAGTACAGTCAGTCGCTGGGTTCAGAGAATCAAAGAATCAGGAAGTGGAGATACGGAGCTGCTTGATCAGCCGCGCTGTGAACGTCCTGCTACAGCCACCAACGCAGAAATGTTGAAATGTGCTGAGGGCATTATTCTTATTGATAGGTGAATCACTACTCAACAATTGGCCTTACAGCTGTCTGTCAGCATTGGTAGTGCAAATGCAGTTATAAAACCTCTCGGATTTTCTAAGGTTTGCGCAAGATGGGTTCCTCGAAGTCTCACAAATGACCACCGATTGCAAAGGAAAGCAATTTCTTCTGAATTGTTGGAGCGTTTCAGTGCTGATGGAGAGAACTTTTTGGCTAAGATCGTTACGGGTGACGAAACCTGGGCACATCATTTTGAACCTGAGACAAAAAGACAGTCAATGGAGTGGCATCATCCGCAATCACCACGAAGAAAGAAATTCAAAACAATTCCTTCAGCTGGAAAGGTCATGATCACTGTCTTTTAGGACATTGAAGGTGTGATTCTTGTGGACGTTATGCCAAGAGGAAAGACAATCCATTCGCAAGCTTACATTAAGACATTGAAAAAACTCAATCAACGTTTTCGCAGAGTTCGGCCGCACAAGAATCCAGCAGACCTGCTTCTCCTTCACGACAATGCGCGACCTCACACAAGTCTGGCAACACGGGAAGCAATCACCAAATTGGGTT
This sequence comes from Oreohelix idahoensis, assembly GCA_024509875.1. Classification (NCBI taxonomy): domain Eukaryota; kingdom Metazoa; phylum Mollusca; class Gastropoda; order Stylommatophora; family Oreohelicidae; genus Oreohelix; species Oreohelix idahoensis. The sequence continues at coordinate 88,559 of JAMPIV010020323.1, forward strand.
GGACTGTACTACCCCATCCGCCCTATAGTCCCGATTTGGCACCCTCTGATTTTAATCTATTTGGTCCTCTTAAAGATGCACTCCGTGGGACAAGGTTTGAAGATGATGAAGGAGTGATTCATGCAGCGAAGAAATGGCTACATGATCAAGACAAAATCTGGTACGGCTAGGAATATATACACTTGTTTCGCGCTGGCATAAAGCCGTACAAGTTGATGGGGATTATGTTGAATAATACCGATGTTTACATGACATATCCATGTATATTGTATATAAATTTCATGCTTTTTGAATAAACAGCTCCTGAGAAAAACGATGTGGTGCATTACTTTCTGAACGCCCCTCGTACAATAAGTATGACGTTCCAGAATTCGTTCTCGTTTAGAGCTTGTAGATTCGTATTAAACAAATAGAATACTGTATATATATACATACATACATACATACATACATACATACATACATACATACATACATACATACATACATACATACATACATATATATATATACATACATATATATATATATACATACATATATATATATACACATACATACATACATACATACATACATACATACATACATATATATATATATATATATATATATCACTGAAAGCAGAATTTCGTTATCTATACTGTTCTCACAATTTTACCCTACCCTCTAGTTATGATTCAGGTTTATTACGCCAATCGCGAAGAATTTTTTGCTCCCGCGCGAGAAGAATTACCTAACGTTAGATCATCTACTACCGCTCACATTATCCAAAATAAACTTGATTGGGTATAGCGTTAGTTTTACGTACCTGGGTCATGTTTTTAACACACATCCCTCGTTTAAACGGGTAGGTGCCGGGTTTTCTGGACTTTTCCCAGTCTGAAAAATTACCCCGACTAATAATAAGAACACCTAATAAAATAAATGCACGCAATTATATTTCAAAGATATATGTCACAAGTGCAGTGATATACGGTTCGGCATGACGTAAAACCCTGATACCATCACAAGAACAGCTATGCTATGCACCCCCGAGGGAAAGCGAAAGAGAGGCCGAACAAAAACAACTTGGCGGAGAACTGTGGAAGCTGAGATGCAAAGAATGAACCATAGTTGAGGCACTGTACGAAGGATGACCGCCGACCGAGCAAAGTGGAATCAATTTGTTGCTGCCCTACAAGACGCCACCAGGCGTGATGGCCGCTGACTGCTTTGACGGTTGGCGGTTATGGATCAAAGAAGAAGAAGATGACGTAAAACAGAGAATAATGGGTTGGCTATGAGAGGGAAAGTAATACTCTCAATGCTGGTTACGGGGGAGAAAATAAAATATAGAGTACCACGTCAGAAGACAACGATGACGACACAAGGACACACGAAGAACATCAAGAAGCCATGAAGGAAGGTCAAGAAAAAGAAAGACCTAGAATCCAGATGGTACTGAACAGTTTATAATAGATGGGATTCTCAAAAGGATACAACATCCTAGTGAACCTCTATAAATGTGAACGAATACTAGGGTGAGTTAACTTTTCGTGAAGGAACGGAGGTCAAAAAAAGGTTCTTTCTAATGGGTCGCAGGAAAAATGAAAATGTAAACCAAACGACTATGGCCAACTGCCAAAAAAAAAACTAAGATCTCAGGAGTGAACTCTCTAGAAATAGTTAACATAGCTAATGTGACTTATTGCATTTGGTCTAATTACCAGAAAAAGGCTTGTAAGCTGGTTGAAGATGGAACCGATTTTTAACTGATAACCTTTTACAGGCAGTGTCTTCCATCGGGACGTATCTATTCGCTGTCGTATTTGGGTTCCTGTGTCGAGCATGTTGGTGTCGGGGTGGCTTTACAGCATTCAGGTAAAATAAAATAACATAATGTCACGGAATGAATCCTTAGACCTCACCCACCACTAACATTTCTAACGCTATACATACGATCAAAACGCAGGCCAAACAATAAAGAACCTGTGACATGTGGTGATGGTGGTTTGGTGCCCGTTCCCAGGACATGTGGTGTTGGTGGTTTGGTGACCGTTCCAGGATCCTGAAGGTGCAACAATTGCGTGGCTGTGATTGCCGACAGCTACCCAACGGTCAAGGTACAACAATTGCGTGGCTGTGATTGCCGACAGCTTCCCAACGGTCAAGGTGCAACAATTGCGTGACTGATTGCTGACAGCTACCCAACGGTCAAGGAATACGGAAGAAACCTGTGAATAGCTCACTTTACTCTTGCGTGTTTGAGAAGCACGAACAGTAAAGTACCGAAGTGAAAGAGTGAGAAAATCTACACCATTGCAGAACATTGAGACGTCAACCACCTGAGGCCACAACCTGGTGGCCGAGCAAGAAATTTTGTGAAGGCGACGCCTATTTCAGAGACCGCACCAGTCAACTATGAGATAATTAATTTAATTAATTGCCAGGATACAATTACTGATACATTCCTTAGTATTGTTATTAAAAACAAATTTTAATAGATCATTAATACCCCGCATGTAACAGATTGTTGTTTAGGTTAAGTATTATATAAGTAATTTGTGGGTTATCACGACTAAGAATAAGGAGAGTAAAGGAATAAAAAATGGCAGAAGACCAACGGATGGATCCTCATACAGTGGCCATACTACATGTACGAATGCACTAGAAATATAGAGCATCGAAAAACGGCAGGCTAATTTACGTCAAAGTATTGAGAGATATAGAGGGAAAACAGGGAATTGTAAGAAGTGGATCGCTAGGATAGAGAGATATGCATACTCCATAGGGGCATGCGACGAGGAAAAGAAACGTCTGGCTTTTTTGACTAGTGATGAGTTGGTGAATGATTTCTTGAGAAGAGATTCGAAGAAGAGCCTCAGGAAACATGGGAAGTGTTGAAGAAGGAATTGTCAAAAAGTTATGGAGAGTCAGTACACCCTCACTGTATATGGGGATTGCTTAGGAGGGTGAAACAAGAGACAGGAGAATCAGTTCAACTGTTTAGTGACAGGTTGAACAATCTGGCGGAGTAGGTTTTTGTGGAACAGGATATATGTAGTCCAGATCTTGAAAGTCAGCTGGTAGGAATATTTATTGGTGCCTTGCATAGGGATGGGATGCGATTACATCTTCTAAGAAAAAACCCTACAACTATGAATGACGCTATACAGATAGCTGTATCGGACGAAAATTTGATGAAGAGGTTCCAGTTGAGATCGGTGAACAACAATGAAGGAGGGAATTACGATGGGAAAAGTCGAGTTCAGAGAACAGGACAGGCAGATAAAGATAGGCACGGAAGAAGAGATTTTCATAGCAGGCGGTACAGGGTTGGCTATGAAGAGAAACCTGGGAGAGGAATAATACAAAATGCGGATGAATGGAGATGTTATTTATGCAATGCTAAAGGACATTTGGCAGCTGTTTGTGGAACGCAAAAAATTAAGAGTTATACCGGACGACGAGATGCGAGGAAGGATATTACAGCAAATTTGGCGTCTTGTCATGATGGAGAATTGAGCATGGGCCTAAAAGGGGTGTGGAAGTAAGACGAGATGGGTTAAGGGAAGACAGGAATCATGGGAATGTATTTGGGAGAAATGTTTCCGGGGGGGCTTAGACAAATCCCAAGAGGTATTGAGTACAGACGTGGAAACGTTGTAGATGAACAGTGTAGCCCTATGTCTACATACAGAGTTAGGAATCCGGAACTGGGTTTTAGGAGAGAAAATTATCCACACAGAGTAAATAAATTAGGACAGGAAAGAGATAGGTTAGATAGACTAAGAGTGGGAGAATATTCATCGAGGGGAATTCGTCAAACTTCTCGAGGAAACTATGCTCCGCTGAGCATCGATGGATGACATAGAAGTATGGATATAGGAAGAACAGGAAATGATAGATTGAATACTCGAGGAAGATGGATACAAGGCAGAGATACTGATTTAAGTCGTTGTAAAGTGCAATTTTTACTATCTTGCAATATAATACATTTATATACTTATTATGTTCGCAAATATTTTGTAAACAAAGTATTTCCTTTTTAAGTGCTTAAGGAGAAGTCATTTTTGAGTTACTTCCCTTGAAAGCAGTTCCGTCATCTTCGATCGGACTCCGCGGACGAATTTAGGCCTACTGCGATTTATTCTTTGGCTGGGTAGGAATAGATTATTCTTGCTTCAGTATATCTATGGCCTGAATTTATACGTAGTGTTTGTATGAGTAGGACGAGTCTGTCTTATATATGGATATCTTTACATTTCTAAGTCGAACTATGTTGGTTGTCGCTAGAAAAGGTCAAAGGCTATGCAGCGGAAGTATCGCTAGCAAGGGGTGTGATTCATGGCTGTCATCCTGTCTGGATGTAGAATTTTGATGTAGCCGGCCTATCGCCGAAAAAGTGATCTATAAGTAGATGGGGAAAAGTGATAGTCATTTAGACATGTTGTATGTACTTTACCCCAGTGTTTATTCTCTTTTGCCAAGGAATGGCAAAGTTATATTTCGCATAGAAAGGTAAAACCACAATTTATTATGAACTTGGGCTTCGCCATCGTTGTCGATAAACAGATGCACAGTGGTACTTTTGAAAAGAATATTTATTCAAAGGAAGATGACATTCCTATGTATCAGCACTAGATTATATGATATTATTCAATTACCTCTATGACAGAAGTTATGAAGAAATGAGGACATTTAACGAATGACCAATTTTGGTCTGGATCCTATAGTGAGTGAAACTCACGAGAGAAGAACAGCCATGTTGAAATTCATATACTTTGTATTTATCGAGTGAGAAAAAGGGATGCCTGTACTATCGCTCGATGAACCAAGAGATCACTGCTACATGTGAGAACCCATGTCTGGGATTCCTATATCTTTATGGAAAAATATATATATTGAACTTTACGTGAAGGGATATTCGCTAGACGAGATTAGGTCTAGGAGCCTTCCTATATATTGGTTATGGTCTGACGTGCCCAGTCAGTAAAGCCAGATGATTTACATGATGGAACTCTGAATGCTTATTTACGAATGCTCCATTATGATATTTGCCAAGCATGAATGCTAACTTAAGATGATATGCCTGTGATCAACATTATGCTGTCTATGTCGACATTTGTTCCTGTAACCATACACGTACTGTCCAAGTGTGCGTCTCATTAAATGTTATAAAAAGACCACCGTAGTTCCAGTACTTCTTGAATTCGAACAGTGTGAGTATGAGTGATGTACTACCAACTTGTCAACTCTATCGAATCATTCTACCATTCGCGTTCTGACATTCATATACACACTCATTGTCTACACTCACATTCTTGTCGGAGCCTCATCACGTTCCAGGACAAGATGACCTGTATGACCAAAACTGTGCTGGGTTTAATGAGTTGACAATCGTTACACTTTACTACACCAGTCCCAACATCTACATTTATCAACTGGTGGACATTCACGTCATTTAACAACTGGTGGAGCCATTCACAGAGTTTATCAGTCGTCAACATTAGAGGAAGAGGAACCAAATCGAAATGGCGTAGATTGAAGGAACATATGTTCAATGCTACGGAAGAGATGGTGGAAATAGAGCCAGGCTTATGAACAGACGATGGGATAGAGAAAGGAATGTTAGAGGAAACGATTTTCGTAAACATAGATCGCCAAGGAAAGATAACAGACCTAGAATTATTTACAAAAGCAGAGTGTGCAACGTTTTGGAAGCACCTAGACACTGGGAAACCTTAAATAAGAGACGCAATAGAACAGCGGTACGAAATTTTCTTTAAGAGATAAAGCGTGGAAGGTTTTTCGAAGTAAATGATTTAAATGTTAGGACAGAAAATGGACACTGTGCCCAGATACAAGTGTGTAAAACGGAAGGAACAACGAACAGTAAGATTAATAATGGAGCGGAGATCAATTGTATAAGAGAGAGACCAAAGTTGAACTTGAGAAAGCGTGATGCTGATAAGATTATGGTGGAAAAGAAAACAAACACTGTTGCGACTCAGACAGAAGGTAAGGACTTAGTGTCTGAACTTATTAAAACACAGAATAACCAAAGATGTAAACATAACGCAGAGAAAAGAACTAAACCAAGGAGAAGAACTATGTTGGTATCACCACTAGGAATCGGGGATAGGGAAACTGGTGGAGAAAACGAGATGAATATAATGAACTATTCGGACTCAGATGTCGATAGAGTAAGAAATGAGACCGGTAGGACAAATGTGAAATCGGAATATTAAAAACTCTATGGGAAAATAAGGGAACAAGAGTGGTGGTTGGATGAGTGATGGGAGAAGACGTAAATTAATTACGATTGGGGATAAGAATGTTGAAAAGGAAGAGGAGAATAGAGGCAGAGTACTAGATGCACTTGATAAAACGCATGATAGGGAGAAATCAGAGGAGAGAGAGGGAATAGCAGATGAGGAAGATTATTGGGAGAGTGAAGATGATATTCCGTTGAACGAATATAAGAGGAGATTTCTGACGGATGATTGGGAGAGTAAAGACGAGATACAGTTGAGCGATTATAAGGAGATTTCTGACGGATAGGGAAGAGAAGAATGAGAACCCGGAACTGGAGAGGATTACAGTTAACCATTAACCAGAAACCACAGGGAGATCCTCGGGACTTAGTGAATCAGACAGAAAAGACTTCAGAGACACAGGAAGTGTTGGGCGTTAAAGGTATAAGAGGGGATAATAACAAGTCTGATGAATCGTCGGACGACTCATCTGATTACATGAGGCGTCTTGCCAGATTGAGAGAAGTCGCGCCAATTGAGCTGAGACCGATGAAGACGAGACATTTCAAATTTTGTAAAAGGAAAAGGAAGAAGACGTAAGTGGAAATAGAAGAGATATTCAAGAAATGATAATGGCACTTTACGCCTATGTCGATAAGAAGGTTGAGAATTTAGGTAAGAGGGAGAAGCAAGAAGAAGAAGTTAAGGGATTCGAGACAAGTAGCAGTACGGATCGACGTAAGTCTCGATCTAGTAGTGAAGAGAAAAGGAGGAGAGACAAAGCCACGAGCACAACAGGTCGAGATACCTACAAAATAAAGAATAACGAAACTGGGATGAATCCAGGTAGCAATAGAAATGAAGAAGTTGTAGATGACCAAACATTGAAGCAAACGGGTGATGAAGTAGTCAGAAGTAGGAAGGTTGAGAGAAACACAAGAGATACGAGAAGCAGAGAGGTAGAGAAGAAGCTAACTGCTGACGACGTAAGAAATATAGAGGAGACCCAACATATTGATAAACAATTAGCGTTAGAGACACTTAGAAGTCAAGAGGCAGTGATGATGAAAATGTTGGAATTAATGAATAAATAAAGGTAGGTTAAACGCCATGGAAGAATGGCAAGGATATTATATGGAGAGGACACGTAAAAAGAGATTTGAATAAAGAATAAAGTGGAATTAAAAGGCCATGGAAGAATGGCGAGGATATTATGTGAGAAGAGGAAGAAGCTATATGAGATAGCGAAATTAAGAGTGAGTTAATTGAGAGTTCAGATGGTGAGAAATTAAGGACCATGGGAGATGATGAGCATAAGAGAATGGTTAAGATAATCATGAGAAGATTGAGAAGTCACAGAGAACTGACAAACCTATGAGTTATAAGATAACACAGAAAAGGGGTAAATTAAGAAATTATAAAGAAAACGGCTGAATTATTGGAATTTTGAAGAGGCCATGGGGAATTGGTGAGCAATGGAGATAAGGAAGGAAGTGGGAGAGATTAACAATAAGAACTTATAAACTTATAGACTTTCTTCCAGGGAAGAAACGAGATTAATAGGTAGCGTGGAGCACAGAGATATTGCGGCGATTGCTAAAGTCTTGTGGAGACTTGAGAGGAGTTAGTCTTCTCCGAAACCTAGAGAGTAAGTTAAAATTATGAGAAGAGTATAGAGAACGAAATGAGATAGCAAACAGGAGTAAAAAAGAAAAGAGAAAGAAGAGAATCTTTGAGGGCGGCTCAAAGCGGTATAAATACACGATGGAGGCGATAGCTAGATCTTGTATAGGGACATAATAGGGTCCAAACGGACTTATGCGCGAGCGGAGCTGGGGAAAACGATAATGTATATATAGCAGAGCGAGGGGTGAAAACATGGATATGCAGTGGCGGAATGACAAGAGGGTGACTATAGGAAGTAAGAAGTAAGACGAGTGGAAAGACTTGTGAGAGTTGTGTTCATTAGTAGAAATACTTATTATTAGAAGAGACGAGAGTAAGCCGAGGGCTGAGCCGGGGTTGAGTGTTAAATGTTGTAAAATTAATAATTAAGAAAGTTAGACAAGTTGTTACTCTTAAGTATAATAAATTTTTAAGGAATTACTTCAGTATTTTAGTTAGTTCTGGGTTATGTATACAATGTGACGTTTTAGAGTCTGAAAAAGGTATGGACGGAGTAAAAATGCTGTCTTGGACATCATTTTTTCCTTGAAGGACCCTGGGGTGTATATGACATACGGTTCGGCATGACGTAAAACAGAGAATAATGGGTTGGCTATGAGAGGGAAAGTAATACTCTCAATGCTGGTTACGGGGGAGAAAATAAAATATAGAGTACCACGTCAGAAGACAACGATGAGGACACAAAGACACACAGAGAACATCAAGAAGCCATGAAGAAATGTCAAGAAAAAGAAAGACCTAGAATCCAGATGGTACTGAACAGTTTATAACAGATGGGATTCTGAAAAGGATACAATATTCTAGTCAACCTCTATAAATGTTAGCGAATAGTAGGGTGAGTTAACTTTTCGTGAAGGAATGGGGGTTATAAAAGGTTATTTCGAATGGGTCGCAGGAAAAAAGAAAATGTAAACCAAAGGACTATGGCCAACTGCCAAAATAAAAACTAAGATCCCTGGGGTGAACTCTCTAGAAATAGTTAACATAACTAATGGGACTTATTGCATTAGGTTTAATTACCAGAAGGAGGCTTGTAAGCTGGTTGAAGATGGAACCGATTTTTAACTGATAACCTTTTACAGACAGTATCTTCCATCGGATTATATCTATTCGTTGTCGTATTCGGATTCCTGTGTCGAGCATGTTGATGTTGGAATAGATTTACAGCATTCAGGTAAAATAAAATAACATGATGTCAGGGAATGAATCCTCAGACCTCACCCACCACTAACATTACTAACAGAGAACATCAAAACGCTGGCCAAACAATAAAGAACCTGTGACATGTGGTGACGGTAGTTTGGTGACCGTTCCCAGGATCTGTGGTGACGGTAGTCTGGTGACCGTTCCAGGATCTTGATTTGCCAGATTGACCTCGCTGTGATACCCACGGCCATTGCATGCCTGAGTGATTTCTATGAGGGTGAACAATAGAGTGCTGTCTTCTCTTTTGTGGTCGCAGAAATCAGCAGTATTACGTTACTGATAACGGTCGGCGTGGAATCCTTAGGACACCAGCACAGACAAGTACAAGGTTCAACAATTGTGTGGCTGTGATTGCCAACAGCTTCCCAACGGTCAAAGTGCAACAATACATTAAATTCAACTCTATAGCAAATTGCCTTTATGGCGCCATAATACATACATTCAAAGCATAACAATATGCACAAACATGGTCTTGAATGTACACGAAAACATCTCTAACATTATTGCAATTAATTGCTACCCACTCTCACTTGTAAAACACCTCCTCAGTTATCCCCACTGGATCATAAAGCTGTACATAACAACTTATATTTATCAGAATAGTACTGATGGCGTGGGTCAGACTCTGCGGTTCGGTTCACGTTAACCGAAACACCTTACTGAACGCGAAACCCGATACCTATCTTTTGCTATTACTGGACTATCTGGAGATGGTTATGGAGCAACGACATGTGCTTCCATCTGACTGCATCACGCGCACCCGACCTATCCGCGAAAGTAACTCGTGCAACCTTGGTATTGTCTCGCAATGACAATACCTCAACGAACCTAACCGGTGCGACCTCATTAAACGCACGTCTGATTGTGCGCCAGCTAGAACTCGGGGGGATATTGGGGACCCATACTTTGCGGTCACTAGCTATCAGGCCCTCAGATATGCCTTTACTGTTCCTATTCATGTCCCTTTTCATCAGACTTTGAGTAATCATGGGCGGGTGCCGTGAACCCCGTCTCAGATGAACTTTCTTTTCAGGTGGTGATACCTCGACCACCTGATCTTCCGCCTCGGGATTTTGGTGTTGCTGAGCCTCTGCTCCAACCAATCTCGTGGCGTTATGCACTCCCCGTACTTTTCCGACGATCAAATTGGCGACTGGGTTCTCGAGGACAAACGCGTTCACTCTACCTGTTATAAACGGGGTGTCCACATTAATACACGCCTGGGGGTATGGCTCGACTTTGCCCCCAAACGTGGTACACTTTACAGTTTTCTCTGTGAGGCAAGACTCGTCGATGCATAACCGACGCACCCCGATTGTGGTACACGCAGTGTCTCTCAACACCGAGACTGCTTTCTTCTCCACCACGCATTTGTGGAGTGCCACCTAGCCAGTCTCATGAACCGCTAACAGACATGGTACCGCATGTCCGCAGTGTAGCACTACATTCTCGTTTACATGGAACAAAGGTCGACACCCCACATAGTTAATAGTGTCCAACACAATCGTAGAATTCGCATGTTCGATTGGGGTAGAACACCTGTCAGCATAATGACCCCTGCCAATACAATTGGAACATCTACCTTCCCTTTTTGACTCATCGCGTGGCCTATTGCTGGGACTGCTAGCTGGTGAAGACCGCGCATCGGACTCGGATGATCGGCTATCAGCGGACCCATTGCTCCGCTTTGAATGTTTTGTTTTATAATAAAACCGATCTTTGTCACGAGACTCCTCAAAGAGTACCTGCTTTCGCGTTTGGCGCTCTCCTCCGTCGCTATCACGTTTCCATTGTCGGTTGTGCCAATTTGACCGGCCATTCCGATGAGATCGGAAGTTACTGTAATTCTCTCTGCATGTTTGATAGGGACGGGAGGGCCTTCCGTACTTCTGCTCTTGGATCTTGTCTGCATTGCCTGACTGATTTTGCCAAGGTTGTCGCTGAACTTGGCCGACGCCTGCAACTAAGGCGTCTGACAAACCCGACCTCTGAATGGGTTTTCCATGAATGGGCAAGAACATAATGATGGCCCAACTGTGCCATGGACTCGATGTCCTTTGGCTGGCGCTCTTGGAAGAAAGCTACCAATTCGGTAGAACACGACGACAACATTTTTTTCCCCGTAGAATTAGATCAACCAAGCCATCAAAGTCTTTTGGAATTCCTTCCAACTTGATGCATCTATTCAGCAGAAGCTTGATTTGCGAGATGAAATCCTCGAAGTCCTAATCATCACTTGGCATAGTGTTTCTAAACAGCGTCCGGTACCCGTCAGCCGTCAAACGGAACGTCCTGAGCAACCGTTCCTTCACCTTGTCGTAATCTGCCCGCTCTTCCAGCGGAAGGCTATGAAAGGTCTCCATCGCAGGCCCCACTAGCAAGGTGGATAACAGAGATGGCCACTGATCTATGTCAGCCTTCTAGGCCACGCATTCGACCTCGAACCTCTCAAGTAAAAAAATCTAAACTGTCGATTTTGTCGTTAAAATTTGGCAGACGCAGCCTAAAGGGACGATGAGATCCCCCCCCCCCCCCCCCGAGTCGAATTCTGACCGTTCGCACCCGCTTCTATTCTTTTTAATTGTATTAATTGTATTTCCTTATCAGCTTCTACATGCAGTCTTTTTTCCGTCGAGCTGATCTCATTCTCTCCTTTTCTAATTCTAACTCTCTATCCTCTTTCATCTTATTTCCTGTAATTCTCGTTCCATCTTCCTTTCTAGGAATTCCAACTCTCTATCCTCTTTCATCTTCTTTTCTTGAAATTCTAACTTTGCCTTCTTGAGTTCTCGTTCCTCGGCGCGTAAATCTCTTATGGTATCATGATTCTCTTTTGAATGGAATTCTGCCTTGGCATAATCCAACATTTCTTTTCCTGTATATCCACCTTCCTTGCCTAGCCGCATGAAACCATCAAAGTCCATGATGTACACTCACAATACTATCTATAACTCTTCTTCTTTTGCTATAGATTCTCACTATGCAACTACTCAATAACATGTATCAAAAACCACCTCTCTTATATCAACAGATACCTCTCTGGTTACAAAGTATGCAGTAATGATATATAAATAGCAATAACACTTCTCAAAGTACAAACATATGCATGTAAATATAATATACTTCACCCTTCAATTAACCAATACAGTTCTTTATAAATTACAAGATAGCAAGAAGGAACGAGAGATCACACCACTTAACTCTTTAAGTCCCAACAGCCAGTATACTGTACTTCCCGCTAGACCCATTTGGCCCAATCAACAGTATACTGGCTTTCGTATCTATTGATCCTTTCTATGGCTCTTTTCTAATTTTGACAACTCAAAAACGCTATTTTCTTAAAGTATAGCCATCCATTTTGTACTTTTGTTATTTATGAATATGAACTTTAAAAAAAATTATTTCCAAACAAAAACAATAAAAACATACTGGGATGGCCATTTTTGTTTGGGCCAAACCCACTTTTTTGCATGGGACTGAAAGAGTTAAACAGACAATGTAGATACAAACTACACTAGTACACCTAACAAATACTGAGCTTGAAATGTTAAGTAGGGCTGTCGCGGGAATTCCTTCTGCCTAACTCAACCACTAATCATGCACAGACACGCCCTAAAAGAAACCAGTCTAATCCAATCTTTTCCCACAAGTAAGAAAAGGAAGAATTAAACTCGCCACCCGTCCACCCTTGAACTCACAAATATAATATTAAACACAGCAGACTAAACAACAACTACACCTAATAATGATGTGTTGAGAGCTATCTCCTTCACTAGCCACTACCTAAATCGCACCAATCAAAATAAACTAAATAACATATAAGCAATAATAACACTATAACATATCAAAGATATACTATGTATATAACAATAATGACCCGAAGTGATAAGATATAAGAGTGACAGATCCCACCTAACTAACTAACACCATATAAAGACACAGACTAAGTTTCTACAAAGAAAGCGAGGAAACAGAACAAAACAAAAGGAAAGAAAACAACAACAAATCAATAAGGATACCTCAAGAAACAGACGTTGAAACAGGACCAAGCTTATTGCTTTATGCTAACCTAACACGACCCGCCTCCCCCCACCCCCGTAAGATCCCACTAATCTGGAAAACTAAACTGTACGATAGGTTGTACCAGGCGGATAGACAGAAAAGAAAATTTTGAAGGAAGAAAACAGAATTTAAGAAAAAAGCTAAAAAAAAAAATAAATAAATACAACAAATCATACACAGATATTTAAACAATAACTTAACTGATAATCCAGTGATGTATCTCTGCGTAGCTCCTCAGACACAGATGATGGTTGATGAAACAGCACGAACTAGACTTCACAGACTTGAAGACATCAAAACGAAAATAATGTTCCAAACGGTGTTATCTCAGCACTTTCCACCGCAAGAATAACGACCGTATTACGCAATAATGTACAAATAACAAGACTTCTTCACAAGTCTGTGTGCCAGATAATAACGATAATGTCTTTTGGCACGGTGATGCGTATAATATCCAAGCAAAGTTCACTTCAGGACCCAGCAGTTTTCAGCACAGTGTATTCCATGACCACTCAGATCAGTAGGCTTCAGTAACCGGCATCCCTTCAAGCGAAACTAGGGCCACGACAGGGGCTTTGGTAGACTCCCACTGAACCGGCACATCGGTAAGGTATAATCATGACAGAACTTGGCAGGAACGCAGGGATACAATGTTCCCCATGTAGGTAGAGAGTACGAGCAATGGCACTACGGAAGGATGGCTACGTGCCCAACAATGGTTGCGTTGACCTAGACCCTGATCAAGATAAGAGGAGTTACACACATCCTGAGAGGTCACTACTACTATGACCCTAACCATACCAAGAAATGATGAAGAATTATTCCCCTCTGCCGACACACACAGTCAGGCACCGGAGTTCAAATATTACCAACAAATATTGACGAACTATTCCCTTCTGACGACACCACAGTCAGCCACCAAGGCCCAACTAATGTCAACAGATATTGACGAATTATTCCCTTCTGACGACACCACAGTCAGTCACCAGGGCTCAACTACCAATACCACAACTGTTGACAACCTTTGCTCCTCCACTTCGCTTATGAATTAACTGCAGACACCTGACACAACTAACCCCCGCGGCTCTGACTGGATCATCGCCTACCTAGTACTAAGCTACAAAGTGTGCCTTGTAATATATCATACTGTAATGCCAGCCGCTAGCTGCAACCTTACTCTATCACTTTTGACACTGCTTCTATCAACACTTAACACCCTAGCACAAAAGTGAACTTTCCAAAACAACATCGAACAACCTAAATGTCAAATATTCTCTGTATTGACACCGATAAACTTTCACTGTGCCATATATCCAAACTATGTCACATACCACGAGCGGATCAACACCCGAACGTAAACAGTTCACTGACTACTGAGTAACACCAAAACAAACACACTGCCGTGAACGCTGTAAAACCTGAATACGTGAACACTTTGTGCTATATACTTCTATCAATATGTGTGCATAGAAACGTCTTGCCTTCTATACTATAAAACATTGGCCCCACGGCCTCTAAAGACTCGGACAAGAGCTCCCCAGTTGTCAGAAACCAATTTACTATAGTTGCACTACTGCAATGTGGATTTATAATACTAAATAAAGGCTCGTTTTCTAAGAGTATACCACACAACAAAGGCAGACATAAGTAATCAACCCCTTCTACAGGTACTTCCCTTTCATCAAATGCACAATGTAATAAGACCTCACCCGGCCAACAAACGCATCAAATACAATAATGAAATGCCAAAGTAACTTGCCTTAACAACTTAATCTATCAGTATCATACATGACAATACGACTTACACTGAAAACACTGCAATGAATATCGCTCACCTTGAGCGGCAAAACTGTGACAAAGACATACTCAAATCATTGTCAAGTTATAAATCTACGGCCCGTAGAAAATTTCCACTAGGTACTATACAGCTCTAGAATTACACATCATTATCCACCAAGACCGGAATATGGCAAGTACTCAAATCAAAAAGTCCAACACATGAACTTCACAGCTAACTTGCTGGCAAAGAAAAATATATGCGTCCTACCAGAACGATGGATAGATTCTGATTGACAAAACGTGCGCCTATTTCCGACTTCCTGTAGTCACATGACTCACCGGTTCGACTAGTCCCGGCGTCGCCCGGCTGACTTTTCGTACAAACGATGCACTGCGAAATAGCGCCGTGACACCCTTATATGCGCAACCCTCTTTTTGCGCATCCCCCTTTTCTACTCCCTCTATACCAACTCAGGTTAGATTTGTCACTCTTCCTTCCCTTACTGCCACAAAGGCCTAGTACAAATGGCTAGTACGATATTCATTCATCAGTGATTTGTCATATGATAAATGGAGCTTCGTTGTGTGCATTAAAAAGTAGTCTTTGTCAACGAGAGTGGCTCGTTTATGTGCAGTTTCACTGTTGGCGTTGTGCCTCTGGACTTTACGTGGCTAAATTAAAACTACAGTAATATGAAACTCCACAAAACTAAATTCACAACGCAACACTCTTATTAGAAAGTCTATAGCTTTATAGCATGATTAAATGTGGGATTGTGTATGTCCTTAATAAAAGAGATAAGGCGCCCGCCTCTAATTATAAAGTTACGGGGTTCGCTTCCAGTACAGGGAATAGAGTTAATGGAAACTAGAGGTTCATACAGATGTCATACTCCCCCCAATCTCCTGGGTAGTGAGATCGGATGCCTAGCCTTATAGGATAAAGGAGAGAAAATAGTCCCGTGTGCAATTTGTGCACGTTAAAAATTCATTGACTGTTGGAAATCATAAGGAATAGCCCATACAGACGCTGCCTTTGCAATTTCTATAATTAGGAATCCTACTCATCACACAAATATGTATGGAATGTGTAATTCTTGTATACACACATTGGGATCCTCGTCGGTGCTACGGAGTTTGTGCACAGTTCTTGTGTAATCTAAGGGATTAAATCGGAGCACTGATCGAATTGTTCGTGTGAACTGAAGATGGTCCTTAAAACCAAACCAAGGAACATAATACTGGTTTATACATTCCGCGGGCAGTGCTCAGCCACACAGGAAACATGAAGCAGAAGAGAAGGAAAAGAAAGGAAACACAAAGCAGAAGAGAAAGAACAGCAAAAGAAACAATGAAGCGCAGGAACGAGCAAATGAGAGGGCAGTCGAAAAGAATCAGGCCAACATATCCCACGTGATCAGAATGAAAGAACTAGAGAACGAAAGAAGGAGACTAGACTCTTAATTATAGTGCTTGTGGGTCGTGAAGTTCCCAAGGCAGCGATGGAAGAAGCATTTCTGTTGCGTGGCTTTTAATGCGACCTCTTTCCAGCTATTCGCCTTTTCCGAGGCCTCAGAAGAAATAGGTGTTTATTTGTCTGGAATAGAATACTTTAACTGCTACTTATGGCCTGGCAGTTTGAGAGGCCCCTTCAGATTGTGAGCCCCTAAGTTGTAGCGTGTTTAGCTTATTCCGAAATCCGGCCCTGAGTTTGTGCGGCGTTGATAAATATTAATTTCTAAAAAAATGACTAAATGCTTCTGTCAGCTTGCAAGATGAAGCCCTTAAACGTATTTGTCCTGAAAATGACTGCTAGCTAAGCTCCCCCTCAATGAACTTGCGAATACGAAATTTGGAGAAGAGTATCAGATATATCACGAGAAGAAAGAAGACATCAGATTAAGCTGGGAGAACAGGTCCCAGAGCAGGTCGATCACTTTTAATACCTCAGAGCTATTTTCAGGCCATAATCGAGGATTCCTCAGCAAGAGAGAGGTTGGTAAGAAAACGAAGATGGCTGTATACCGCTCCACCTTCGTTCCATATATTGATGTGAGATGGGCAATGACTACAGCCAGATCCAAACCTCAGAAATGAGGTGTCTGAGTAAGGTGGTTGAAGTAACAAGAAGAGACATGGTCCGCAACCAGACGATACGTCAAGGCCTAAAATCCCACCCACTCCAGACCCAAGTAGAACAGTCACAACTGATGGTTTGGCCATGTCTGCAGAATGGGAGAAGATTGGCTACTACGGCAACATAGGAAACAAAGAGCCAGGGATCCAGACCCCCAATCTATATGGTTGTTTATAATCGTAGAGAGCCTTCTGCATTATATGTTCTAGATATATTAAAGAGCACTGGGGACAGGATACATCCCTGACGAACTCCTACAGTTGTTTTGAAAAATTATCCAATGTCATTGCTTGCAAAAACAGCACTGCTTGCGTCCTTGTAAAGTGCTTCAATGATATCTATGATGTTGTTATCAAAATTGAATTTTCTCATAATTTGCCATATGCCTTCATGCCAGACTCGATCGAAGGCTTTTGTGAAATCGTTGAAGTTATGGCATAAATCTCGTTGTTGCTGGAGATGTTTTTCGATCAGTAATCTAATATTGGACTAGGCTCGTCTGTCCCATAACCATAATCAGATGCAAGAGAAAATGAAAAATCTCGATGAGAGGTCACAACAAGTGGGCCTGAAAATACACAGGGAAAAGTCAAAGATTATGAGAATAAATGCAAGAAATGATAACAAGGTTGAACTTGAAGAAACACCACTAAAAGATGTAGAATCGTACACATATCTTGGAAGTAATATACACAAAGTTGGAGGGACAGACAGTGATATCAAAATAAGAATACAGAAAGCAAGAGGAGCTTTCAGTGCATTGGGAAACATTTGGAGAACAAGAGAAATCAAGTCCACCACAAAAATAAGAATCTTCAACTCAAATGTGAAGTCAGTCCTATTGTATGGCTCTTAGACATGGAGAACAACAAAATCAACAACCAAAAAGCTACAGGCTTTTATAAACTGGTACTTGCGTAGAATAGAAGGACTGAAATGGTATGCCAAAGTCACAAATATGGAATTGATGACAAGAAACGGACAAGTGCCAGTGGAACAGGAGTTGAGAAGAAGACGCTGGCGATGGATATGACACACATTGAGGAAACCTGTTGATAGCATTACAAGGCAGTCCTTTATCTGGAATTCACAGGGAAAGAGAGGCAGAGGTAGACCCAAAAAAAAAACACGTGGAGAAGAGAACTGGAAATAGAGGTGAAAATGATTAAGAAAACATGGAAAGAACTTGAGCGGATGATACAGGACAGGAAGACTAGGCATGTGTTTGTTGAAGGCCTATGCTCCTTTAGGTGCTAAAGAGTATTGATTGATTGGTTGGATTTGCTTAGCCTAGCCAAGATATACTAAAATAGGCTGTGTTTGACTGGAAACTCTCGCCGTGTATAAAGCTTACAGAGTGTGAGCGCAAGGACCCATATAATGTAGCACATTTTAAGACTCCATAACTGTGTTATTTGGAGTCAAGACTAGCTAGGACCGAAGAAATATAGGATTTCATTAACGAGGGGTGAACCAAGTATTCAGAATCTACTGCCATTAACCACGAAGAAAACACAACGTTATAATACAGCAAACCACAAACTCATCGGAACATATAACAGGGAACATTGGGATTATCATTAAAGTAAGTCTTGAGTACATATAAGACGGCCCCAGAACCTGTGGCCTGACATTATTCGGAATTCTTTCTGCACCAGAAGTTTATATGTATGTACAAACAGGGACCGCTGGGTCAACACCAACTGTGATATGGATTTGCCTACTTCGTTAGCAAGGATAGAAAGAAGGCATTTAATAGATATTCCGACAACACATCTCTGCTAGTCGGATACCATCGTGCATAGTGGGACATTAGAAGTCAAATGGCAGTACCTCGCGTGATATAAGATTTATTGTAGGAAAACGTAAGTGAATACATCTTGGTTAATCGTCATAATTTAGAATGTCTGGATGTTTTGGATGTGAACTTTCATCTAACATTCAATCTACTTGATTTTGGTGGTTTGTGGGGTAAGGCCACTGTTGCGTACTTTTACATAGATGGCAGTCTTAGGTCCTGCCTGTGTTAAAAGGTTACGCACCATTCTTATGATAGGAATATTATTTGTGCGTATGATTTATCACGCACGTATGTGCACTATGTAGTGTATGAGGACTCATAGCGCACGGGTTTCTAAGATCGAGAGATGACGTCAGAGAGTGATGTTGAAGGGTCAAGCCGGACTGATCGTCCGTAATATATTGTTTTGTGTCCCTGATGAATGGGAATTATTTCTATGGAGGACTATTGGTTTTCTTATCAGAAGCCAACGTCTACATGAATATGTAAGTCTTGCACCCATGTGTTGATAAATAATCTTATTCATGATTTTAAGTGATGTCTCCACTCATTACTGGCATCTAGCTGGAGTCCTCATGGCAGGATTTCAAGAATGGATCAGATGAGCTGATAGCTTCACTTGTCAAACGTAGTGGTAATCCTACGAGAGGAAATATTATTTAATATATTGCAAATATTGTATTACGAAGTGCCGACATCTCGGTCATGGCACGTATTGGAGAGGTTAGCCAAGGATAGTCGCTAACATGTATTTTATCTTGATGTAGAAACGTGTGGATCTAAACTTTAATCAACTGTCTGAGCAGTCTATTGGAGAAGTTTATTTGAGCAAGACAGTATATTTTGGATGCCTTATCAAAGATTATAAAGATGTATATTAAGCCCGATGTCCTTGCAGAAGGTCAACGGCCGATGCCTTAGAAACTATCATAAAGACAGATTAATTGATAAACTTTAGTTTAGCGAGGAAGAATATTGATAATGGAACTGACTGAAAAGACGTATATTGCCATTAGGAACATTATGCCAGATTTGCATCATCCTATTTTCTTATTGATCGTCCATGCATCAAACGTCTCGTCTGCTTTATCATCGTGTTTGTATCCGTGAATAAATACATTGAACTTTGAAGACAAGCCTTTGCTGAATACTTCAGTTGAACACAGTTCTATTGACATAATTGAAGTTAATTTTAGAATTCGCGTCATTAGCATGAACTGGCAATTTCACCTACCATCGTCAACACCTTCAAACGTACTAACACAGAATCCGACTCCAACAATATGGCGGCACAGTGTGTCTTGAATTACGCTGGATTCAATCAGGGAACGACCTCCTGTAGTTCTGCAGTATACTGCGATACGTGGATTTGCAAACTTTATACGTACTCCGGATAACGGCTGTCTCAAGGTCAAGGACTACGTTGGACCTCATCTTTCAGTCCTCAGTGTCGTATACGAGCATTGTTTACTCAAGAAGAAGTATTGCGATTTCTCATACGTACACCTACGGAGACGAGGCATATAATTTTTTCTTGCGCGAGATAAGTATAAACGTAGTATCGTTGTTACACTGTATTGCGTTTAGCTGTGCCTCATCTTTTGATTATGTCCAATTATTATTCATGTGAGTTGCTTGTTCTATGTTTTATGTTTATCGTGGGACGTTGGGTAGGTGAATTATGAAGGGAACATCCCAGGTTCATCTCAGGGCCTTCATAATTGTTCTATAGATTTATTTGCAGACTTCCCGCAGTGGAATGTTCCGACACCTGGGTGTCGAAGGATTCTAGGTCCACTGTGTCTGGTGGTCTGTGACACCTGTCTGTTTAGCTGTATTGTCAAGTTTTCAGTGTAGTTTTCGTAGTTATTTTTATTCGTACCTTGGTTTTATGATGTATCTTGTTTGTAACATTCGTCCATTCTCACCTTACTATCGTTGAGTTGTTTACAAACCTATGTTTATACACTGTGTTGTTCATTGTCTTGTTTATTGGTCTATTGCAGTTATCATTGCACTCTTTGCAAAATTATTTCTTATTTTTTCATTCTAACTTTTTTGATTTCTGCAAATGTTTTCATGTGTCATTAACTATCTTGTCTTGTCACTATTGTCGTAATTGTCTATTGCTTTTGTCTTATCATAACATTACATTACATAACTTATTTTATTGATTAATAATATACTTGATAATTATATGAATTGCTTACCGTTCTTGGACAGGAACGAGTATCACTCATTATAGTGATAAGGAAAATTAATCTACATTAATTAATTTTCATTTAAGAAGGAAAGAGTATAGTGACTACTTATTAATCATAATGTATTCACTTGATTATTTTATTAAACAAGCTAAAGCCCTTCAGATGACTCCTGAAGAGGTAAAAGTATTCGCACTTTCAGAATATGAAAAGGCTCAGAAGTTGGAAACGCTAAGACTAGGAAATGTACAATTTGTGGCAGAACAGAAAAAATTTGAGGCTGAAGAAAATGAGAAAAAAATGAAATTAGCCACTGAATTAGAGGAAAAACGATTTCAGCGTGAAACAGAACAGAAAAGATTGGAGGCTGAAGAAAACGAGAGAAAAGCTGCTGAAAAAGAAAAGCAACTCAGAATTGAAATGGAATGTAAGCAAAAGGAAATGGAAGAGAGGAGATTGATAGCTGAAGAAAATACAAGAAAATATCAGCTTCAGGTTCAACATGAACAAAAAATTAAGGAGATGGAATTCGAACAATTTAAATTAGCTCATGAAGCTAATTCTCAGAAAATTCATGAAGGCCAATCTTCATCTAGACATGATAATTTTAGGGAAGTTCACCTAAAATTACCCAAATTTAATCCACCATCCGACGACGTAATATTCTTTCTAGACAGATTTGAGGCCACTTGTAGGTCTTATAACGTGGATAAAACGCTATATTGTACATATTTATCCAGATTACTTACAGGGGATGCTATGGCGGTATATCATACAACTAGTGCTAATGAAAAAAATGATTATGACGCACTTAGAGCCGCTCCTCTTTGGAAATATCAAATGACTGAAGATCAATACAGATTGCGTTTTAAAACTATGTTACCACCGTCAGGAAAGAACTTCAGTGACTTTCTTTCCCAAATACGGCTAACCTTGGAAAGATGGATCGAATTGTCCAAGGTAGAAAAGTCTTATGACGGTCTTTTCGATTTATTGCTGCGCGATAAAGTTTTATCGTCAGTAAATCCTACATTTCTTTCATTTTTGCATTAGCGTAAACCTTCTTCAATAAAAGAATTAGAAGAACATTGTAAAAAATTTCTGCACCGCTCACCCAAACATGGATATTAGTAATGCGCAGATCAAAAATGAGTTACCAGTTGCTTTCGCTATGCAACAGAAGAACGTTTCACGCCATCGTTCAATTAGTAACGATAGATACTTTAATAAGGGAAGTAATGACAATTTTAACAATGGTAATTTTTATAAGGGGAAACAATACCAGCAATCTGCTCCATTTAATGTTTCTTGGGGCCAATCTCATAGATCACGAGATTTTGGTAACAATAATTTCAGATATAATCAAGGAAACAATAATAAACAAAACTGGCGATCACAGTCACAAAATCCTCAAAATAGACAGGGTTCTTGGAATAGATCATTTGGCCAAAATCACAACAGTGAGGACAATAATTGGCGTACTCATCCAGATTTCGACTCAGGCAGAAATAGTAATTATAGCAATTTTAAGGCAAATAGTCAGATTCGATCGCGACGAAGAGATAGATCTTCAAGCAATTCACGTCGACATGCTAATATTGCTGTAAGAGATACACAGACTAACAATTAACAAGATAAAGATGCTAATACACATAATGCCATGTCTTGTTCTCTTGATTTTAATCAGGTAAAAGCTTGTTCTGAGTGTACGACTCTTTTCCAGCCAAAGGCGATCACGACGCTGCGATGCGGACATATTTTGCCTAGTCTACCTGCAGTCTGCACGGCCACTTCTGCGTCAGTACACCAGGGACAGGGTTGTCTTAAATTTAATAGAGGATATGTAAATTCCATTCCATGCTTTATTTTATTTGATTCAGGTTGTAGCACAGTCGGTGTCCGGACTTCGCTGATCGACCCATCGTGCGCTACAGGCAATGTTGTGAAATGCGTCACCTTCGGAGGCACTGTGGAAACCTTTCCCACAGCTATAATTAATTTACATACACCATTTTTTTCAGGGAAAATTCATGCGTGCCTGCTTCAGAATCCGATTAGCGACGTGATACTAGGTCGAATACACGGTATAAAAGAGTGTACCCCACAGCAGATTGCTGCATGGGAAGAGCAACATATACATGATACCCGTGCATTTACGACTATACCTAGATTTGTTTCGCATGCACATACTGCTAATATGCTATGTAATGCTAAGGTTCTATAATCTAGCATTAAAAATGATGCCATTGTTCATTACGCCACTGTCGCTAATTCGTTACAGCCTCTGCGACATGCATCCATTCCTAAGAAGGATATTAAGGTTTCAATACAACCTGTTAAGAGTAGTAAGTCATTCCGTGGGAGATATACCTTCCCTCAGCATAATAATGGTGCCAATTCTATGAATAAATCTTGGAGGCAGGATCATTTTACAACTGATCCTAATAAAACTGTTGACATTGTCAACAAAGGAAATGATGTTACTAAAAAGGTTAATGGTGTTGGAATTCAAATGAACTCGAATAATAAAAGTAAGATAAATAAATTTGTCGACAAGGTTTTAACTTCACCCAGCAAGCAGGTGTATACGACATGCCGTACACCTACACCTTTGTCTGGCGTAAATAGTCATGCTCAAGTACAAAAGTATTGTACATTTAAGAACAATAATTCTACATGTAGAAATAATAAATATTATAATTTACCCCAAAGGACTAAGGTTACTCATCAACCTTACTCCCACTCGTGTGACAACGTCACCACATATATTGGTAGAGGTGCATCTTCTCGCACCATCCTTGTGCAAAATCTGCCACAATGAACTAGTTGGCAAGCACTTAAAAATTTTTTCAACTATACGGCGGACGTTAAGTTTGTACGTCTATTACCTCATACCAATAACAGGTATGGTGACGCCGTGATTACATTTAGGACCAATAGAGATGCTCGCATGGTTATCGAGCGGGACAATGGTGTGTATTTTCACCACCATTCTCTTCATTTACAATTGGTACCTGATTCTGCGTCACGCAGATATTAACCTATTGATATTGTATTTTGATATCACATTCTTTGATGACTCAGCCTATGCAGTCATCGTCTCTTTTTCTTTACTAGTCATCTTTTCTTTCTCAACACCACGTGGTCTATTCCAATGGAATTTTATGCCATTTGGATTAGTAAACGCACCTGCTACCTTTGTACGCATGATGCGTCGCGTGCTTTGTCATCGTCCCGATGTCATTACTTACATTGATGACATCTGTCTCTTTAGCGACTCATGGGATGAGCATATTCAGGGATTAAATTCTTTACTGTCTGCATTACGTGATTATACTCTAACAGCGAAGCCATCGAAGGCATTTGTCGGTTTTCTCGACATTTCCTTTCTAGGTCACCGTATTGGTCATGGCAAGCTGTATACTGAGGACAGTAATGTCTCTAAAATTCTAAACATCACAGCACCTAAGACAAAAAAAAACAAGTTAGATCTCTTTTGGGACTAATACAGTTCTATGCTAAGTTTATCCCTCATTTGTCTACTATAACTGCTCCTTTTTCTTCTTTGTTGAGAAAAGGGACAACTAACGTAATTCAGTGGTCTAACGAACATCAAATCGCGTTAGATGAAATTAAAAGATTTTTTTCACTAGCTTCAGTTTTAAGGTTGCCTAACAAAAACCTTATTTTTATTCTTCGTAGTGACGCGTCATCATATGGAATCGCCGGTGTTTTGATCCAAGAATATTCTGGCACCTTGCACCCCGTGATGTACGTTTCGAGAAAATTGACGACCACCGAACAGAAATATTCAGTTCTTGACAGGGAACTTCTTGCATTAGTCTGGTCTATTACAAAACTGGAACGATACCTATTAGGCTTACATTTCATTGTTGAAAGTGACCAAAAGGCTCTCACAGCTCTTAATACGAAAGACGTTAAATCTTCAAAGTCAACAAGGTACGCTATAGCCTTACAACCTTACAGTTTTGAAATTCGTTCAATACCTGGAGTTAAAAACGTGTTTGCGGACTGTTTGTCACGCTGTCCAAGCAAACCAGAACTTCCAGAAATGTAAACGTCTCTACAGATAATCATTCAAATGGAATGTGATGATCATGGAACTATGTTATTTGCCTAAACTCTGTACAGGCTTCGTATGGATCAGGATTATTTGTACCGACATTGCTATCAAGATAGACTAATTGTTTGCATTGAAACATGACTTTTTAGATCTTACCATTTTCTTGGTACGGGAACACTGTTATCTGTTGTATACAGATATAGTCAATATTCATAATGAACATATTGGACTACGTAATGTGTTAAATAAATATTTTTTCATCGTGCATGGAAAATAAATGAACAGATTCTCATATTTTATTAACGATTCTTAATATAACAGTAACACTTAGTAAGACTGTTAGCAATTAAATGAATGAGTAATTAGTGATTGTTTTTAATTAAGAAATTTTTTGATTAGTTAGAATCAATTTAAGTTCTCAAGTACTGGTATAGTTCACATTCACTAATAGTTTATATGTGTCTCCTCATACTTATTTCTACCACTCATGGTACATGATAGTGATATTTAGAGATGATTAGTTCACCTTAGTAATTTTAGAAAGTTTAAGTGTGTTGTTCTCTTATCGTGTTGAATTATGCATTGTTTATGGTATAATATTTTAACTATGAATTATTTTTATAGATGTCGATGTAGTTTGACTCACCTCTCCAAATTACTTAGAAAAAAAAGATTAAGATAATTAACTTTTTTATAAGGGGGAGTGATAAGGATACTGTTGCGTACTTTTACATAGATGGCAGTCTTAGGTCCTGCCTGTGTTAAAAGGTTACGCACCATTCTTATGATAGGAATATTATTTGTGCGTATGATTTATCACGCACGTATGTGCACTATGTAGTGTATGAGGACTCATAGCGCACGGGTTTCTAAGATCGGGGGAGATGACGTCAGAGAGTGATGTTGAAGGGTCAAGCCGGACTGATCGTCCGTAATATATTGTTTTGTGTCCCTGATGAATGGGAATTATTTCTATGGAGGACTATTGGTTTTCTTATCAGAAGCCAACGTCTAGATGAATATGTAAGTCTTGCACCCATGTGTTGATAATAATCTTATTCATGATTTTAAGTGATGTCTCCACTCAATACTGGCATCTAGCTGGAGTCCTCATGGCAGGATTTCAAGAATGGATCAGATGAGCTGATAGCTTCACTGTTCAATCGTAGTAGTAATCCTACGAGAGGAAATATTATTTATATATATTGCAAAATTGTATTACGAAGTGCCGACATCTCGGTCATGGCACGTAGTGGAGAGGTTAGCCAAGGATAGTCGCTAACATGTATTTTATCTTGATGTAGAAACGTGTGGATCTAAACTTTAATCAACTGTCTGAGCAGTCTATGGGAGAAGTTTATTTGAGCAAGACAGTATATTTTGGATGCCTTATCAAAGATTATAAAGATGTATATTAAGCCCGATGTCCTTGCAGAAGGTCAACGGCCGATGCCTTAGAAACTATCATAAAGACAGATTAATTGTATGAACTTTAGTTTAGCGTGGAAGAATATTGATAATGGAACTGACTGAAAAGACGTATATTGCCATTAGGAACATTATGCCAGATTTGCATCATCCTATTTTCTTATTGATCGTCCATGCATCAAACATCTCGTCTGCTTTAATATCGTGTTTGTATCCGTGAATAAATACATTGAACTTTGAAGACAAGCCTTTGCTGAATACTTCAGTTGAACACAGTTCTATTGACATACTTGAAGTTAATTTTAGAATTCGCGTTATTAGCATGAACTGGCAATTTCACCTACCATCGTCAACACCTTCAAACGTACTAACATAAAATCCGACTCCAACAATATGGCGGCACAGTGTGTCTTGAATTACGCTGGATTCAATCAGGGAACGACCTCCTGTAGTTCTACAGTATACTGCGATACGTGGATTTGCAAACTTTATACGTACTCCGGATAACGGCTGTCTCAAGGTCAAGGACTACGTTGGACCTCATCTTTCAGTCCTCAGTGTCGTATACGAGCATTGTTTACTCAAGAAGAAGTATTGTGATTTCTCATACGTACACCTACGGAGACGAGGCATATTATTTTTTCTTGCGCGAGATAAGTATAAACGTAGTATCGTTGTTACACTGTATTGCGTTTAGCTGTGCCTCATCTTTTGATTATGTCCACTTATTATTCATGTGAGTTGCTTGTTCTATGTTTTATGTTTATCGTGGGAAGTTGGGTAGGTGAATTATGAAGGGAACATCCCAGGTTCATCTCAGGGCCTTCATAATTGTTCTATAGATTTATTTGCAGACTTCCCGCAGTGGAATGTTCCGGCACCTGGGTGTCGAAGGATTCTAGGTCCACTGTGTCTGGTGGTCTGTGACACCTGTCTGTTTAGCTGTATTGTCAAGTTTTCAGTGTAGTTTTCGTAGTTATTTTTATTCGTACCTTGGTTTTATGATGTATCTTGTTTGTAACATTCGTCCATTCTCACCTTACTATCGTTGAGTTGTTTACAAACCTATGTTTATACACTGTGTTGTTCATTGTCTTGTTTATTGGTCTATTGCAGTTATCATTGCACTCTTTGCAAAATTATTTCTTATTTTTTCATTCTAACTTTTTTGATTTCTGCAAATGTTTTCATGTGTCATTAACTATCTTGTCTTGTCACCACTGTCGTAATTGTCTATTGCTTTTGTCTTATCATAACATTACATTACATAACTTATTTTATTGATTAATAATATACTTGATAATTATATGAATTGCTTACCGTTCTTGGACAGGAACGAGTATCACTCATTATAGTGATAAGGAAAATTAATCTACATTAATTAATTTTCATTTAAGAAGGAAAGAGTATAGTGACTACTTATTAATCATAATGTATTCACTTGATTATTTTATTAAACAAGCTAAAGCCCTTCAGATGACTCCTGAAGAGGTAAAAGTATTCGCACTTTCAGAATATGAAAAGGCTCAGAAGTTGGAAACGCTAAGACTAGAAAATGTACAAATTGTGGCAGAACAGAAAAAATTTGAGGCTGAAGAAAATGAGAAAAAATGAAATTAGCCGCTGAATTAGAGGAAAAACGATTTCAGCGTGAAACAGAACAGAAAAGATTGGAGGCTGAAGAAAACGAGAGAAAAGCTGCTGAAAAAGAAAGCAACTCAGAATTGAAATGGAATGTAAGCAAAAGAAAATGGAAGAGAGGAGATTGATAGCTGAAGAAAATACAAGAAAATATCAGCTTCAGGTTCAACATGAACAAAATATTAAGGAGACGGAATTCGAACAATTTAAATTAGCTCATGAAGCTAATTCTCAGAAAATTCATGAAGGCCAATCTTCATCTAGACATGATAATTTTAGGGAAGTTCACCTAAAATTACCCAAATTTAATCCACCATCCGACGACGTAATATTGTTTATTTACATATGCCATGCATGTTTTGTGTATACAAGTTTTTGTTTACATGTTTATTTAGTGTGTATTTCTGTAGGGTAATAAATTTTCCACAGGGAAATTTGTTAGCAATATTTGTTGCTATTTACGTTTAGTTGTGCCGAGGTGTGCCTTTTCGTTGTTTTTGTAAAATTTTTTCTATTCTTTGGTTTTGATTTGATTTGTTTGTATTTGTTTGCCTACTCTTTTCTATTGTTTATTTCTATACACCCTTATTTTTATACACTGTGGTTTCATTTGTTTTGTTTACGTATCGCAGTTATCATCACATGCTTTGTGATTTTTTTTTCTTAGTTTCGCCTTATAATTTTTTGACTTCTGCGAATGTTTTCGTTTGTTTATATGCTTGTCTTTGTTAATTGATATTATATACATTGTTGTCATACAGTCTATAGATATACTTGATCATGGACTATTATTATTAATATCATACACTTTTCATAATAAGGTTATTTATAATGATAATATTATAGAGAAACAAGGTAACTATACAAGGTCTTTGACTAAGACTTGTCTCTCAAAGAGAGTGAAATAAAGTGAAGTGAGTATACAAGTCTAGTATTACAGACTTGTCTCCCATCAAAGTGGGATAAGTTAATTTATTTAATTTTTCAGGTCTGATCTAACATAGTTAGACAGAATGTCTACACTAGACTACTTTATTGAACAAGGGAAAGCCCTTGGGAAGACAGGTGAGAAGTTAGAAGAATTCGCAACTGTTCAATTTGACAAAGCATTGAAGTCTGAAGAAAAGAGACAAAAAGAGGAAAATAAAAGATTAGACAGAGAATCTGAGAATTTAAGATTTCAGATGCAGGCAGATGAAAGAAAATTTCAAGCTGCTGCTGAAGAGAAAAAACTTCAAGCTGCTGCTGATGAAAGAAAATTGCAAGCTGCTGCTGAGGAGAAAAAACTTCAAGCTCAAGCTGCTGCTGAAGAGAGAAAATTTCAAGCTGCTGCTGAAGACAGAAAAACAAAAATGGAACATGAGGAAAGACTCGCAGTTTTGGAGTTAGAGAAATAGAAATTGATGAATGCGGGTGCTCATCAAGCAACTTCGGGTACGACAAAGGAGAAGTCTAATAAGATCAAATTACCTCATTTCAATCCTTTAAAGGACAACATAAAGGATTATAGTGATAGATTCCAATTTTTATGCGATACGCATAAAATAAAAAAGGTAAAATATGTCGAACAACTGATGGAATTTTTTTCAGGTGAACCAGTAACTACTCTTATGACAATAGAGGAACATGATAGGACTAATTATGATGTTGTCAGAGCAGCATTACTTAAAAGATATCAACTAAAAGAAGAAGATTATCGTCTTCATCTTAAGACAATGTTGCCAGAAAATGGAGTAGATTTCTCTGACTTTATTATAAAGATACGCCGTACATTCACACGTTGGATTGAGTTGTCTCAGACTGAAAAAAAACATATGTAGGCCTAATGGACTTATTACTTCGAGACAAAGTTATGTCATCGGTCAACGAATCTTTCCTTGCTTTTCTTCATGAGCGTAAGCCTAAAAACATAAAAGACATAGAGGAATATTGTTGCCAGTACGTAACTGCGCATCCCCATGCTACAGTTAGCAATTCTAAAGTGAAAGAAGGGTTGCCAGTTGTTTTGGCAGCTCCATATGGCTCTAATTACAATCGTAAATTTCAAGGTGCTAAACAAAGCTTTAATAAAAAGGGTAATCAGAATTAAACTCACTATCAAAGCAATCCATCACACAATGGGTTTTCTTCAAAGACTTGGAGACGAGCTGATAGTCCTCGTAAGGTTGGGTCTAACAATTATAGTCACTTTCGCAAAGGTTATCACAATAGAAACTATCCGAGTTTTTCTTCTCGAGATAATTATCCTCGCCGTCAAGAATATTACGATGATGGTTATGGAAACTGTGATGCAAACCAGAATAATCGTTATGATGGGCAATATAATGATAATTACAGGGGAAATAATAATCGCGGCAGACCTAGACATAACAAAAGAAAATCTTATCGTCAGGCAAACGCTGCACAACATGAGTCTCAGGAAGCCTGTAGTCAAGTGAACGATAGTAGAAACTCTAATGCTATCACTGGCTCTGCTTTCGATTTTGGGAGAACAGCTAAGTGCCCCCAATGCTCAACATTGTTCGAGTTATCTACAGTATCTACCATAATTTGTGGTCACCCTCTTCCCGCTCTTCCAGCTACAGTTGCGCATGACGGGAAAGGATCTCTTATCTTACATAAAGGTCTAGTGAATAATAATCCAGTCTCAGTACTTTTTGATTCTGGATGTACTACTTTTGGGGTTAGGTAATGAGTCATAGATCCTTGCTGTGTCACGGGAAAGGTGGTTAAGTGTGTGACATTATTGGAACTTTGGAGATATATCCTACTGCTATCATCAACATGGATACTCCCTTCTTTACAGGAGATGTCCACGCGTGTCTTCTTCCTAATCCTATTGCGGATCTTATAATCGGTCGTATTCACGGGGTTAAGGAATGTACCCCACAGCAAATTGCTGCTTGGGAAAAAACATAATATCCAAACAGCCAATGTGGTTGTAACAAGAGCACAAGCTCTTATTCCTTCAATTTCATCTAATGATAGTAATGAAGTTGGTAGCCAAGATGATCACTTGGTGATTTCACATGACTTGTTTGTGAAACTACAAGAAGAAGACTCTTCTCTAAATAAATACTTTCTTCTCGCTAATAAGAGTGATCCGAATCAAAAGACAATTCACAAATCGTATATCACTATGAAGAATGGTATACTAGTACGTATGGTACAACACTCAGACAAATCTATGCACTCTCACAATCTTGTGCCCAAAAGTATGAGAGCCTTAATTCTTCAACATGCACACAATTCTCAGTGTGCTGGACACATGGGTTTTTCTCACACTAAGTCGAGAGTTCTAGCGGCTTTCTTTTGGCCATTCGTAAACAAAGACATACCAATTTATTGCCGATCTTGTAAGATTTGTCAAGAAGTCAAATCTGGAGGTCCACGACATGCTGCACCTATCCAGGCTGCAGACATTCCCATTCGACCATTCCTGAAGATGGCAATAGATATTATTGGCCCTTTTAAGATTAAGTCAGCCAGAGGACATCAATTCATCCTAACATGCGTCGACATGTGCACACGTTGGCCAGAGGCTATACCTCTAAAGAGCATATCTACTGCCGATATCGCAGACGCTCTTTGGCTAATATTTTCTCGTTTGGGTTTTCCCAGAGAAATATTGTCAGACCATGGTACTCAATTGATATCAGACACTATGTCGCAGGTGATGTCTATCCTAGATATTAAAAGGTCTCTCAGTAGTATTTATCACCCAATGTCTAATGGGTTAGTTGAACGTCTTAATAGAACACCTAAGAACTTATTTGGCACGATTACTGAGGATCATCCTCAGGATTGGGACAGGGTTTTACCCGCGGCTCTCTTTGCCTATAGAGAGGTCCCCAACGAGCATACAGGGTTTTCTCCCTTTCAATTAGTTTTTGGCGCGCAACCGCGCGGTCCTATGTCCTTGCTACACGATTTGATAACTGCCGATAATATTGACAATGACACTCAATCTTCATATGAGTATGTCATTGCTCTCAGGCATAAGATTATCGAAGCATGCAAGGTAGCGACTTCATCCTCCGAATTTGCCAAAGAAAAAGCGAGGCAATTCGCTAATAAGAAGAGACGCCTACGTCAACTTTGTCCTGGCGATTCTCCAGTCCAACATGGTCATATATCATCCTTGTCGGTTATACAGGAGGAGGAAACTACGTTTTCAGATGTTAATCTAAATCTTCCTATGATTCCACTCTATTCTACGGAATCATGGAGAAACGTTTCGGTTTCTTCTAATTTGTCTTTTGAGGAACAGCGTCAAGTATCTTCTTTGCTACAATCATTTCAGGATGTCCTTACCGACAATCCTGGACACACACATATTATCAAACATGACATTATACTTTCTGATATAATCCGATCAGAGTAAGACCATATCCTATCCCTATTCATTTCCAAGCGCAAGTCGAGAAAGAATTGGATGAAATGATACAATTGAAAATAATTGAACCATCCACTTCAGCATACTCTTCGTCCATGGTTATTGTTCGAAAGAAAGACAATAACATACGTCTTTGCGTCGATTATCGCAAATTGAACCAAGTTACGAAGTTCGATGCTGAACCTATGCCGTTATTGGAAGATCTACTTACTAGACTTTCTAAATCGCGATTCTTTACTAAACTTGACTTGTCGAAATGCTATTGGCAAGTTCCGTTAACTGAACGCGCCAAACCTTTTACTGCTTTCTCAACACCTAGGGGTTTATATCAATAAAATTGTATGCCTTTCGGGCTGATGAACGCCCCAGCTACTTTCGTACGCATGATGCGTCGAATTCTCTCATATCGTACAGATGTCATCGCATACTTAGACGACATCTGTCTTTTCAGCGATACTTGGGAAGAACACTGATCGTGTTTAAATGAGTTACTGTCTACTCTACGCGAGCATAATTTGACTGCAAAACCCTCTAAAGCCTTTGTT
Source organism: Oreohelix idahoensis (assembly GCA_024509875.1). Lineage (NCBI taxonomy): Eukaryota > Metazoa > Mollusca > Gastropoda > Stylommatophora > Oreohelicidae > Oreohelix > Oreohelix idahoensis. The sequence goes on from JAMPIV010020323.1 coordinate 121,764, forward strand.
GGATTTAGTGAAATTTCTTTCCTAGGTCATCGTGTTGGTCATGGTCTATTGAAGACAGAGGACCAAAACATTTCTAAGATATTAAATATCTCCGTTCCTAAAACAAAAAAGCAAGTGCGTAGGTTCTTCGGATTAATACAATTCTACGGAAGATTTATTAAGAATATGTCCTTCATTATGGCACCTCTTTCAACTTTATTGAAAAAAGGTTCTCCTAATATGGTGCGCTGGTCCCAAGAATGCCAATCTTCATTGGATCAGATTAAGAATTTGTTCTCATCTCCTCCTATCTTACGACTACCATCGATTGATTAGACTTTTGTCCTTCGTAGTGATGCCTCTTCCACTGGGATCGAGGCGGCACTTATGCAAGAGTATTCAGAAATTCTGCATCCTGTGATGTATATCTCTAAGAAATTGAATGCGGCAGAAAGGAACTATTCGGTTCTAGACCGTGAATTGTTAGCTATGGTTTGGGCCATTCTTAAGCTACAAAGATTCCTTCTAGGCGCGCATTTCATTATGGAAACCGACCAAAAAGCTCTTACAGCTATGCAGAACAAGGATTTGAAGAGCTCGAGATCTACTCGATATGCTATTGCTCTTCAACCTTTTCATTTCAATGTGCGGGCTATCCGTAATTCGGATAATGTGATGGCGGACATATTGTCTAGATGCCCACATGATTCCACTTAAAACTTGTATCCTAGATTTCATGATCCATTTCAAGATTCATGTCTGTTCAGAATATACATTAACACATTTGTTTCACCTTAGATTAGTAAATTGATTGTTTTCTTTCTCTATTACTATCTTTGATGTAATGTGGAAGGTTAGGGTTAACATAAAATAAAGGTCAACAAAATAAGAAAAGGAAAAATGTTAAAATGGCCACATATGATACTTAAATAATTTTGTAATGACTATAGTGCATTATAGCATGTTACTAATTGTGTCATTTATATTGTTCTCAGTGCAAACTAGTACCAAGTACGGAGCGCTTGTGAGAACCATGATGATGCCATACCTTAAATTTGTTCGAGAGATCGCAGCACTTATTTGTATATAATATACTTCTATTGTTATATAATGTGTTAGGAATTTAACAAATTTGGTCATGTCCATCCATTACATATATTAATGGTATAACATTGTAATTTGTATATTGATATGACTTCTTGAGATAGATTGTCATTTGTCATTGCTATGATTATAGTATTGCATAATTGTTTGATAGTTATGTAATTTTTGTTAGTATCGCCAGCAACTGAGGTTTCTTTGATGGTACCTTCCCGAATATATTTTCTATTATTTTGTGAGATGATTTGATTCTCTCCGGACGCTCTATGTGTGCGTCGATTCAACCTAACATTAGGTTGATTCTTTCATTGGCGCATTATTCATGTGTCATGAGCTTGTGGTATCTTGCTCATTGATGTATTAACAAAAAAAATGCTTCATTTTTTTATACGGGGGGTGCGGTAGTCTGTTGCTGTCGTTTTTGACGGAGTCATAATAGGTAAATCTATTTAATACTTTTGTCGGTCAAAGTTGAGGATAATTGGGTATTTACTTCCATGACAAGGTTATCTGCCCTTTCTTTCAATTATTGTCGTTGATCTGTCTTAACGATGCTCAGTTTTATGCTGTCTAGGCATGCACAAGTTCTGGGCGCGAACTGAGGAAACTTCCGTCAGGAAAGTTGTGTTTTGGGCTGTCGGACATGATGTCCGTTGTGATTTTCTCTATATCATCGTGGGGATTGGAAAGTTTTCGATATGACTAAAATGTCAATGTTTTCCCCAGTGATTCTTTGTTCGTCAAGAGTGACGACTTTTATTAAGTGTGTATCCGGAAGATTCTGTAAAAGGTAAATGATATTCTTATTAATATGCCTTTGGTTGCAGAACATTTGAAGTTACCTATCTGCGAGTGAAGCTCACAGATCTTGAGAGACAGAATTCCTTCTTTGCTTCTTGTTCTAGCCAAATGAGACTATGTGTTTTCAATTGAACAGAAGCCTAATGATGATGATAGATTATTGTGGACGCCGCAGGTTGGCGGTATATATGTAGCATGGTTTGATCGTGCCTGCTAACAAAGGATACACAGCTGTCTACATATTGAGGCCCTGTATTACGGCCAATATTTTTCAGCAAGAGGAAATATATCTGGCAGGCTATGCCAGTTGAATAACAGCCTTAAGTATTATTGCTACGCAATTTAGGAGCTCGTTTGTTGGACGACAGAGCTAATTAAGTACCTGACGCGCTGAGTCAATGGTACGGAAGCTACATTATAAACTGTAACATTAGGACAGATGATGTTTGGGTATGTCCTAGTTGATGTATGATGCAAGCCTTTGATTACCAGACATTTAACAGTCATTCAATATGTATGTGAAGTCCTTGATCTTGTCGATTTGACTGTCCTGTTGATGCTACTGTCAGTTTCGTGAATAAACGTTTGAAACGTGCCAGCAGTCTTCAATTCATCATTGACTACTGCATGCGAGTGTATGGGTGAATTATTGACTTTACTAAGAGCTTCGAGCATTCGCGTTCTCGTCTACACCCACATTCAGCACATCATAATACCAGTACCACACATCTACAACATGTACGCTGTTTTGTGTGAGTGATCATAGTACCCGTGGCAGTGCCTCACGCTGGTGCCCGTTACATTTCTGGCCGTTACATTTCTGGTGACCTACATCAACACCGCAACATTACACAGTCCAGGTGATAAACGACACGTTCACTCTGCCAGCCTTCACATCACGCATAAACAGTACGTTACATCCATCATTCAGTATTATTAGTTCATTGTTTTCAATGAAGTCCAACAGTAGTTTTCCTGATTTGTCTATTACATTGCCTCCCCAAGCTGTATGATGAGCATTGAAGTCTCCCACTATGATAGTTCTGTTGTTTATTCTTTTATTCACGTCTGAGATATCTCTTTCGTTTATGTTTTGACTTGAACAGTGAAGCTTAACTATTTTTATTTCTTCTAACTCAGTAGACACTGTTATAGTTATTCCTTCAAAAATTTCTGTTCTAAATGATTCCCAGTCAGTTATTGTATATGTTTTATTAACTAGAAATGCCACACCTCCTCCTTTTTGAGTTTCTGTCCTATCATTTCGAAAGACTTTATATTCAGTGATGGTAAAACGTTGACTCGGATTAAGATTAGTCTCTTGAATGGCAAAAATTACTTTAGATTGTTTATACATGCCTATTAATGCTGGTACATTTTTTGGCACTTCGGCAATTCCACTGTATTATTCTAATGTTCTGTACGTCCATTATTTAATTGTTAAGTTTGTTATAAATAGTGTTGTACTCTTTTACTCTGAGAAGTGTATAATACATTTATTTATTTGTTAACAACAAAGTCTCCTAGATTTTCGGTTTCTCTGTTAAAGTGAGTTTGTAGTTCACTTTGAAGATTCAGCATAAAAGCTTTCACAATGTTTGATACAGAATGAATAAGTTTTTGACAATCTGTCATTTTTTTTCATTCCACTTTTTTTCTTCTTGTTTTTTATCTGTTCGCTTTTGCTCACTCCTTATGAGTTGTCTTTCTGACAAAATCCATTTCAGTAAATCCTCATTCTCTTCTTTGAGTTCTGCTAATTTGGCCACATCTTTAGCTACTTCATGCTGTATTTTTCTCATGGTTTTCAAGATTTATTCTGCCTTTCTCACTGTATCTTCTGTTATCGATGATTTGGTTATTTCACTTTCTTCTGGTAGACTGCTGTCTTTTGTCAGTACTTTCTTGGACTTTATTTGTGGTTATTTCAGCATTTCTGGGTCTAACTATGATTTCTCTTGGTGACGGAGTTGTAGATGTAGCGACTGATGGTTCATGTTGTTATAGTGCTACTTTAAAAGGTGTGTTAGATCTGACGGATTTTATTAGAGATAGATTTGTTTGTTGGTAGTGTGGACATCCTAGGAAACGTGCACTGTGGTTTCCTAGACAATTTGCACATTTTCTGTTTATACTCGTATTTCTTGTTCTATAATCTTTATCATCGTCTACCAATTTGCAGTGATCATAGGTGTGGTATCCTGCACAATATCGACATTTAGGCTTACTTCTACATGTTATTTTGGTATGACCAAATTTCTGGCAGTTTGAGCATTGAATAACTGGTGGTATGTAAGCTTCTGTTTTGATTTTAGTACTGCCACTGAAGAAATATGATGGGATTTCTCGTCATTCTAATGTAAATATTATTGCAGTTGAAGCTCCTAATTGCTGTGATTTCCTTTCCAGTTTAAAAATCCTATATTTTGGATTTTCTGTTTGTAATCTAGTTCTTATTTCTTCCTCTGGAACTGTTACAGGTATTCCTTTAATTACACATTTCCTGTTTTCTTTGACTAATTCTAGCCTAGCTTTAATGCTGTGTGCCAATTCTACTTGAAATAAAAAGTACCATAGAAATTATAACATCCCTTTTTAACAAAATTTGGAATACAGGAAAAATTCCCAAAACATGGAAAACAGCAGTAATTATTCCAATACTAAAACCAGAAAAAGATGACCATGATGCCGGTTCATATAGACCAATTTCTTTAATTTCCCATCCAGGTAAAATATTAGAAACCATAGTAAATAAAAGATTAAAGTTTTATTTGGAAAAGAATAATTTATAAAATCAAACTCAGTCAGGATTTAAGAAGAACAGATGCACCATGGATCAGATAATTAAATTGGAACATGAAGTAAAATCAGGATTTCAAAAGAAAGAAAAAAACTGTGGTAGTATTTTTAGATATAGCTAGGGCTTATGATGAATGCTGGAGAGAGGGTGCTCTCATTAAAATGAAGAAGATAGGAGTAACCGGTAAAATATATAATTATTTAGAGAATTTTCTGCAAGATAGATAATTCACTGTTCAGGAAAACAATCATAGATCAGAACTGCATGAACAACAAAATGGAATACCCAAAGGATCAGTAATGTCTCCTTCAAATTTTACAATAATGGTAAATGATTTAGGTGAGGTGTGACATATTATGAAAATAGTTTTCATCTATCTATTTCTTTATCCAGACGTTTCTTTTAACAAAGTTTTCACCTACGCCTGTTGGTTAACATAAACCCTTCCTATACTCAGTGTTAAGAGCCTTTGCTTCGTTATCTGTATGTTGTCTGGGGATTACCAATTTTGTATAAATATTGTCACCAAAACTCTGGCCACAACATTCATAGGTATTCGTTCTGCTTTGTATTCAGATTCGTTTTATCGAACTAACTGTCAGAAAATGTTAGTTGTTTATATGTATTCAAGCTGGTAATTCAAACTGTGAATCAGTCCTCAACGAATGCTGTTTTCTACGACTTTCAGTTTTATTTAACATATAAACTTGCATGAGCGACACATTGCTCTAATAAAGTCTGACATCCTCAATTAAATATCGATTCCTGCCTTTCATATATTATTTATACATGAGTCCACACATCTGAAAATTCTTCATGCTATCAAGACTTATCTCTACGTGCTTACCTAGCATATTCCATACTTTCCTCCGTTTATTTTATCTTAGGAGTTTCTCTTTATATTTTATCTTCCTTTTCTGTCCGTATTATTTCAATTCCGTGCCTTCTTGCACATTTTCATTTAGTCGGCAATCAAATGTATTTTCGTGGATATTCATATCCCTTCATAACGGTTATATTAACCTTTACCTATGGTCAAATATCTCCTTTCGCAAATCGAGATTAAATCTTACCCGAATTTAACACTTCCAAATAAGATGGGTTTGTCCCATAATGAATTCAAAGCACACTTGATTTCTGCATCGAAATCTGAATCCTATTGACACCTTTTAAGTAGACTTTGCTACACTTAGATAAGTGGACTACGCCACACAAGCCGACACTGTCCATTCGGGTCCAAGCCCACAAGTAGTATGCACACTACGTCATGCCTCGTAACCGTGTGTAGTTACATTCCAGCATCATAGTTATTCTGCGTTCTGGTGAGGCACATCTTGGTGCAAAGCGATCTATCCCAAAACACTTTTTAAAATCGCTTTGCCAGATGATGCGCTGTCAACACTCAGGATCTGCCCTTTTTCTAATTAGCGCGCATATTTTGTTGCTGTTCGCTATCTTTCTTTGATGATGTTCTACCAGCAGACCATTAGCTACGTTGATCTGTAATTTATTCTTAACGCCAGCGATCGAGAATCGTTGTAATATGTCGCAACAGAGGAAGGTGGCGTTAAGTTTAAAAGTAATAGATAAGACAGCGATCATAGATGAATTACTTTTAGTACTAAGAACGGATAATTTTGGAACCAAGGTGAGCAAATTCCTATTACCTCTCTTGTGAACTGTTTGTTTGAAAGTAATTAAACACGGCGAATTGCCAGATCTAAGGGCACTGCTCGCTAGAAAATGGCCAGACGAACAGAGGCGTGTAAAATTTGCACTGATTAGCAAATTACGTTATGCCGATCTAAGCGAGAGCGCATGAGTCTGGTTTTTCGGCTTTAGTGTAGATAAGATCTTTGATTTGCAAATTGAACGTAGAATTCTCCGTAGGTGTTAACATCTGGCAGTGAGTCTGTTTCGGTCTATAGTGAATCTTTCCCTTTGATTTCTGAGATATATATATATATATCTATATACCAGAGCATTATAACTAAAAGTTACTCAGTACTCCTCAGCTTTTAAAGACGTCTAGCGGCGATTTCTAGAAATCCTTTGCATTAAGTGAAGTTTCTTAGTTTCTCGCTGGACAATAGTCTTAGAAGTTTATGTGAAGGTAAAAACTATACTAGTAGTTTGAGCGATTTTAGTGGTAAATCGTCAATTATATTTCTCTAGATTTGTGCAGAGTGATAAACTAGATAGGTCCGTCAATGATATTTCCCTAGGTTTTACTGTGTTACAGTGGATAGCATAACAGATAATAATTTCTAGCTAAACCCTTCCAGCTATAATATAAATTTAGTTAACTGCTAGTAACCAGTAAGACTGCCATCATCGGTGTCAATACCTTGTCGAGGTATGGCGGCTTGCGTACCCTGATTACCCGCAGAGCTATGCCAGCGTCAGTTTTACTCCTGGAAGGTTCTACCATGCTGGACAGGTTTGCGCGGGCAGGGGTCAGACAAAAGCAGACACCCTTGTCCTCCAGGTTGGGGGTTTTAGCATTTAGGCATCTTCAAATGTAAACAGACTGTTATTACTACACAGTCCTGGCGATATACGGTCCCGAAGTCCATAAATTTTCTCACCCAATCAACGGAGAGCAAGTCGTGACCTACTGACCACAAGCTTTGTCCTGCTTGAAATAGTTGAATACCCTAGCGAAATCTGCGCAGTTGAATCATCCTGAAGTAGCCTACTGCCTTGTCAACCTTGCTGTGTTTGACGGTGTTCTGGCTGTTACAACCACAAGCTGACCTGTCCTACAGATTTGCACTGGCCTTCGGAGAGTGTCATTTTGAGTCTGAGTTTCTACGTCACGTTATGTGCTGTGTGCTGTTTACATCCTTTCACGACGTCACCAGGAAAGACGAGTGTGAACAACTGCTACGATCATCGTTCTTCAGCCTAGTGGATTGCTAAGTTTACCTTACTTAAGATACGTATTATTTTTATAAATTAGTATTGATTGTTTGTGTATTCGTTTCCTTTGGGTATCGTTTGTGTAAGTCACTTCGTGCGGTGTGTGTTCATTTGATTTGCACAGTTTGTTTAGGCTTGTTTACCTTTTGTGAATCTGTTGTTATCGTGAGTTTCTGCATTCTTTGCTGTATTGTTTGTACGTTTGTAAGTGGTGTTTGGGGTACATTATGATACTTGCCTTTACTTTTTCAGGTTTATGTAATTAGTTTGTAGTACATTAGGATAGATATTTGTTTGTTTTGTTTAAAGTAATATAGTTAGCCTACTTGTCTTCATTTAACTAGGTTACACTTAGATTACAAGCATTATATTTACTTCAAAGTTAATGTTTAGTACTGTAAACATATTTTACATTAGTATTATTGAAGTGCATACATTAGTGTTTATATTATAGTTCTGATTAGATGTTGATAGTATTCTGTTTCTTTTTATTCAGAATTTGTGTCAGTGAGCTGTTGTGCGTTATCCCAGTACTTCTTATACTGTTACTGCATAATTCCATCATCTTGATTGGACCTGCCATTCAAGACTCTCCTTCAGAGATAAGTCGATTTATTTCATGCAACATATACTCTTCTCTGTTTAACATACCACTTAAACTTTTTCTGGTGGTTATAAATTGTTTGCAGTGTTTGTAATCGTTGCGTTTAATTCTGGCTATATTTTTGTGAGAGATTAATACATCCTTCTTTCCCAGAAGGAACGTGTATTGATCTATCGATAGGTCTTGTGAAATTAATTCCATTGTGGTCTGCCGGTCTTGTGTAGACGCGGAGGTGTAGCCAGTTGATATTAATTGAACATTTATGTGCATTAGATGTTTAAGTCTTGTTTGTATATCGATTGTCGTATACATAATAGTATTTATCATGTGGTGTTTACATATGGTTTTCTTGCGTAAGTTCTTGCTATCACTGCAAATAAGTTCATTTTACAGTTCCATTGTTGTTGTTTTGTTTGCAGGCGTGGTATTATACACCTATACCTATTTTGCTTTTACTTTCATCTGCTATCTCCACGCCTTTGGATTATTGTTCGTCTTTCTTGTACTTGTACTGTATTTCATCATCATCAGATCCATTTGTCTTCTTGGAAATAATTTAAATAGTTTTTGCATGACTTGGTATGTGTGAGTATTGAGAGTGAGTGCTATAGGGTAGGCACTTGTAATTGGTTATTTAAGTATTCATTATTTCATTAGTATTTCTTGCTTTGCTGTTATAGCAAGATTCTTAAGTTGTACTATTTTCATTAAATAGTGTTACCCACATTCAATTTCCTTGGTTATAGCTATTGCTCAAAGAAATTAAGACATGGGCAGTTCTGCAGGTTGCATGGATGATTCATTTTCATCATTATGTGAGGAGCCAATGCAACAGTGTAGTAGAACATGTGAGAACAGAAGAAGGAGGATAGCTCTGAGAGAGTTGGCGTTAGCAATAAGGAATGCTGATGCATACAAGGTGTATGACTCTCATATAAAAGTAAAAAAAGAGAGATAGTGTGAAAGTCTACCAGTTAAAAATGAGGAGAACTGTTGAGACTAAGATACAACCAAAATGCAGTCAATACAAGGAGAGGCCTAAACTGGATTTTAAGAAGAAATCTGATCCAGTGGTGACTAAGGTTAAAACTGAAACAAGGAGTGTGTCAGTGCAAACCGAGATGCATGATGTTGCTGTCCAGACTGATGACACTTGGGAAAGCACTTCATTTCCAAATGAGATGTCATTGATAGAGACTGGGATCAAGATACCGGATAAGGGTAAGACAGATGATAATTCAGTCAAGAGTAAGGAGGTAGTAAGACCAGAGAAAGAAATAGAGGAGAAATACACGGTTGAAATACCAAGTATAGAAGAAAAAGATAAAGTAATAGAAGAATCCAATACCCATCTTCAAAGAGTAGAAGATGAATACAATACTGATATGCAAAGGATAGAAGAGGAATTCATTCTGAGTCTTAAAAGAATAGAGGATAAATATACAGATGAAATGTTAGTAATAGATGATGAATACTTTGCTGAGATGAAAAGAATATAAGATGGTTATGACGGTGATATTAAAAGTATAGAGGACAAATATAATGGTCCAAGGAAACAGGAGAGAGAAGGAATGGACGGTTGTAATACTTAGTAGGGAGTCCAAAGCCAAAGTAGTAGTGAAGAAATACAAGGCTGCAAGACAGAAAATAGAGGAGCAAGCAAAAAGAGTTGAAAAGCAAGAAAAAGCATCTGAGGAACCAGATTGTGTTCTAGTGCCTATACATGCAGAGACATTTTATGCATCCCAAGAAGTTGCTACTCAAGAGAGTGATTTATCATCAGACATAGATCCGTTAGAGATAGATAAATTGATTCAGGAAAAAGGTACTTTTGAGGATAAGAGTAGAAGATTAGAAGAAAAATTCAACAATGTTACGCAGAGATTGGAAAAGGTATACGGTGAGAGTATTGATAGAATACAGGATGAATTCAATACAGATCTGAACAGGATAGAAATCGATTACTCGAAGAATACTTAAGTTATTGTAGCATATTACACGGTACTGTCGGATCGTTTGGATGAGAAATTAAATATTTTAGAGAAAAATTAGCATGATCAAGCTGAACAAGTAAAAGAACAATTTAAGGCTGGAAAAGAAAGATTAGAGCAGCAAGCCGAAGCATTGAAAGATCAAGTTAAATCTATGGAAGAGCGACATGAGACTACATCTGATACAAATCTGTCAGATTTCAAGGAGGAAACTGGAGATGCAGAAATTCAATGCAAAAAGGATAAGATGGAGCATATTGCATCTGTAGCCAAAGTAGCAGTAACGGAAGCTACTGAATCTGCTAAGAAAGAGGTTTGGAAGACAGTAATAGAGGGTCTCAAGGGAGAAGGTGCTGGAATTACAACTCAGAATTATTACTGGCTTACAATTTCAAAGGCAAAAGTGCAGCAAAAAAATAAAGAGCCACGTAAGTTGTTGATGTAAAATGCCATCAAAACGTTACCACCAGATAAGTGGAAAATAGATGATCTCTTCACATTATTGAAGATACTGTGCTATCTGGAGATACTTTTGGGATCTTTGTTTTGAAAGTTGGTGAAATTGCTTGAGTGCTGAAAAGAGATGTGTTAGATGGTGTATCACACGTTATGTTGTAAGATAGTTGAGAGCTGATGTGAAGACCGAGCAATTGGTGACCCATTATGGGAATTGGAAATTTGTTACCTTGGTAGTCAAGACACAATATGTTAGGTGAGAACTTTTATGTGAGATGTATCTCTCAGATCATGTCCCTGTCCATCATTTATGTATGTTTACCACGGAAGAGAATGTTTAAGTGGTATGGACAGTGGAGTATAAAGTGGCATGAAAGGAAAGAATGCATTTTGGGAAATGGCCAAATATGCTTTCCTAATCTGGATCATTATTTTATTTCCAAAATTTAGGCACCCACTAGTGTAGGTAAACCTGGGATTGCCACTACTTGAAGCACTTTATGCCATCACTGAGAGTGTCTTGACATGGTCATCGGTCATCAGGTTGCTGAGATGGTCTACAGTCTCCATGTGGTTAAGAATTTATCCTATGCTTTGATAATCTTTACAGAGTGTACACGGGTGTACTTAGATATATAGTGTGAAGTATAGTTCATACTGCAATTTTTGAAAATGTAATGTATATACTTGTTTGATAGTCTTTACAGTTCTGACAATATGTAGTATGAGGGTAAAAATGTTGTTGTTGCATTTTTTTTAATTTAAAGGGAATCAGTCACTGCGGAGTAAAAGACTCGCCTTTTTGGCAGTGAGATGTGATTTTTTTTTGGTAACACTTGCCTTTACAATGTAATGGTAATTACCCTAGTAATGTAATTCTGATGAAAGCATAGCTGACGTCTAGCTTATGCGATTGTGAGTGTCAGGTGTAGACATAACACCAGCATATTTTGGTAGAACTGACATGTAATTGTATACATTTACATAATTTTTTCGGGTTTGTTGGAATGGATCTATATAGCATTTATTGTAATGATGTGGTATGATACTGTTGTGATAGTCCTCTGCAGTAAGGATTACAGGAATATGAGAGGAATGTATCTTTGTGGATCAAACTGATCAGAGTGAAGGATACTAGATCTTCACAGAATGGATTAGAAAGAATTGGAACCTTTGATATTAAGTAGATTATTTGATTGGATAAAGACACATAATAATAAAACAACACGGTTTGTTGTTAAATATCTTTGTGTAGTGTAAGTGACTGACGTGCTGATGTGTATAAGACTACATTTTTCACAAGATGTTGTATTTATTTGGATAACATGTGTCATAAGAATTTCCTAATAATTTTCCTTCTGTAATGTATTGTCCATTTGGGGGGTTTGGGATGTTAGGTATTGGTAGTACCTCTGGTAAAGGAGCTGTCATGCCGTTTTCAGGGCAGCTCGGCCACCTTTGGTCCAAACCTGGCATCCAGCTCTCACCGGTGGCTCCTCGTAGCTGTCAGCATGCGACAGCGGCCATCCCCGGGCAACGGCTTTGACAGGCCGGCTAAACTAGGTGAGGGTAGCCGACTGGTTATAAACCTTCGGTAAGTTAGGGTCTGCCTACCCATGCATGTGAAGACTGGATTCGATAGACTGCGCGGAAGAAACCATCTATTGGTTCAACGGGCATGACGGCGATTACCAGCAACGCAGTGTTAAAAGTCTACGCACCATTCTTGATATAGTTATATTATTTGTGCGTTCGATTTATTCACGCACGGGCGTGCACAATGCAGAGTGTGAGTTGCTCTTGGCGCACGGGTTACCTAGTTTAGAGGAATATGACGTCAGGATCTTGTAAGGGCAAGTCGGACTTACTGTCCGTGTGTTGATATTTTATTCTTTACAATTCTGTGGAAGAATTGTTAATGGAGGATGGTTGGTCTTCAGGTAGAAGCCAACATCCATTTCGATACGTAAGTTTTTTGAGCCCTCGCTTTATTAATATGTTGATGGTTAAGTGAAGTGGCTACTCATCGCTGGAGTCTAGCGGGAATCCATATTTGCTGGGTTTCTAGAATGGAACAGCGGAGTTCTTAGCCTCACTTAGATCTAGCGTAGTGGAAATTCCTACGAGCGAAGAATGTATTTGATCGTATTTTGAATATTATATTCCGTAATGCCAACGTCAAGGTCTTGGCATATTGCAGAGAGGTTAGCCAAAGGCAGTCTATAACCTATTTGTATTTTAATGTATAACTGCATGGATCTTATCAACTGTGTAAAGTATTGTGACGAGGAAGTCTTGGATTAAGACAAGTTTTGAATGGAAACATCATTCATCAGTATGAAGTTATTCACTATGTCAGATGTCCTTGAAGAAGGTCAACGGACATGGCCTTAACGTCCCACAGACAGTAATATTTAGGGAACTCAAATCAATTGGGTAGAAAAGGACTTTGTTTGTAATGGATCTGCAGGGATATATAAATATTACCTGGAAATGTACATTGTATCAGAATATCACCACCATGCATAATTGTTGATCGTCCACATCACCACGATGTATCGTCTTGTTGAACGTCTTCTGTACCACGTAAATAAATTGTATGAACTGTTTACCAACGAGTTGAGTACAGTCCAGTATTGGCCAATTTGCCTACCACTCGTTGGAGTTTGTTGATCAGCTCTTTTGTCATTTTTCATTGAACATTCGCGTCACGATGCTAGTAGCCTGGTACACCTACCACTAGCTAACCAGTAACCTGAAAAGAGCTCAACAGTTTTTGGCGGCTGCGTGTGGTTTGAAATCACTTTGTTTCAAGGAAGAGACCGTTCCCAACGTTGTTTCAAGATAATTGATTGTACGGAAAACACCATATTCTTCAACGCGACCATGAAATCAAATAACGGTACCAGAATGTCAAGGTCATCAGTGAAGCTGAGGATCAAGTTTTCAACAGTGAATGACTACATTGTTGGACTTCTAGTAGTACAACAAGGCTCAAACGTACATCACGTGTATGCGGGAAAATTTTTTTTTACGGAACAAAAATCAGATAAGTGATCAGATACTGATGTTTTGTACTTTCCACCGTTTTACGTTGAGCTGTTCTTTCACTCAGATATATGTCCACTAATATGTTATTTATGTTTCATGTTCTATGTTTTATGTTTATCGTGGGAGGTTGGGCAGGTGAAATATGACGGGTACATCCCAGGCTTATCTCAGGGCCTTCATATTTGTTCTATAGGGTTATTTGCAGACTTCCCGCAGTGGAATGTTCCGGCACCTAGGTGTCGAAGGATTGTAGGTCCACTGTGTCTGGTGGTCTGTGACACCTATCTGTTTAGCTGTAGTGTCAAGTTTTCAGTGTAGTTTTCGTAGTTATTTTTATTCGTACCTTGGTTTTATGATGTATCTTGTTTGTATTATGCGTCCATTCTCACCTGACTATCGTTAAGTTTTTTTTACACCCCTATGTTTATACACTGTCTTGTCAATTGTCTTGTCACTTTACCATTCGCAGATGTCATCGTAATTCTTTACGACATCCTATTTTAGTTTCACATTTTTATTTTATTTGATTTCTGCGATTGTTTTCACTTGTCCTTGATTATTTTGTCTTGTCGGTATTGTTTCTATTGTCTATCACGTTGTTGCTTTTATAACATTTCATTAAATAAATTACTTTATTGATTATTAATATATTTGATAATTATATGAGAATAATTAACCGTTCTAGGACAGGAACGAAGGCCACTTAGTATAGTAACAAGGATAATTAATCTACATTAATTAATTATCAGTTAAGAAAGTAAGAGTATTGTGACTACTTATAAAGCATAATGTATTCACTAGATTATTTCATTAAACAAGCGAAAGCTCTTCAGTTACTTCCTGAAGAGGTAAGACAATTCGCTATGTCGGAATATAAAGAATCTCAAAGGTTGGAAGCTCAAAGATTAGAAGCTGAAAAATTAAGATTAGAAAATTTACAATTTGAAGCTCAAGAAAATGAGAAAAAAATGAGATTAGCCACTGAATTAGAAGAGAAACGATTTCAGCGTGAGGCAGAACAGAAAAGATTGGAGGCTGAAGAAAAATTTAAAATTGAAATGGAGAATAAGCAAAGAGATGCTGCAGAAAAAGAAAGGCTACTTAAAATTGAAATGGAAAATAAGCAAAGAGAAATGGAAAATAAGCAAAGAGAAATGGAACATAAGCAAAGAGAAATGGAAGAGAGGAAATTTATAGTTCAAGTTAAAATACACAGAAATTTCAACTTGAAGCTGAGGAAAATGAAAGGAAACGACAGCATGATCTGAAATTAGCAGAGGCAGAATATGATAGAATTAGATTAACGCAGGAAGCTAATTACACTGACTAACAAAAAAAAACTTTTTTTTTCTTTCTCTAACATTTCTATGTTTTTCTGGTCAATTTTGATGCGCTGTTTTTAAATCTGCAAACCGTTTTTCTCTATCAGGTCGGGATCTCTAGAAATACGCAATTGAAGTTTTTTAACAACGCATACAGTATTACAACATCATTCGTACAAGAAGCATAACAGTTATGTAGGCTTGAATTTCTTTGCAGTCGACTTTCGTCGGTGAATGGCATGTGGTACATCGCGATGAAGCATCCAACAATAATCGGCAAGCATGGTCACACTCCAACGTCCTTGATAACGTGACTCCATTACGGCGATATCTTGATGGAATCATTCTCCATGTTCATTGCTGACTTCGCCAAGGTTGTCAGGGGAAAAGTTAAGATGCGAATCGAGCAAATGGATTTTGAGGGACATGTTACAGCCCATAATTATGTATGCATCTATGCACTGCTTAACAATATGCAACATAGTCGACAGATTTGTGATTTTCCAGAAAGTTATCGACGATCGATTTGAATGCCATCCATGCGCGAAGTTCACTACCATGTAACAAGTTCTCGAATTGTTTGTCTGCAATAACTTTCCTAATCTGAGGTCCTACAAAGATACCTTCCTTTATCTTTGCATCGCTAACTTGAGGAAACTTTTCTCGAAGATAAGTGAAAGCTTTGCTCGTTTTATCTAACGCTTTTACAAAATTCTTCATGAGCCCCAACTTTATATGTAACAGTGGTAAAATGAAGGTGTCTTTGTTAACTAATGGCTCGCGTATTACATTTTTATGCCCGAGCTGCATACGATCCCGGATAGGCCACACCTTTCTTGCATAATGTTCCTGTCTGTTGCGGCTGTCCCATTCACATCGGAAGCAACAAAATTTAGTATACCCAGTCTGCATGCCCGTGAGAATTGCAATGACCTTTAGGTCTCCACAAATCCGCCATTGGTAGTCATTGTACTTTATTTTTTCCAAACGTATAGCCATATTGTCATAAGTTTCTTTCATATGAACAGAGTAAGCGACTGGAATTGATGAAAAAAAAATTTCTGTTATGCAATAACACGGCTTTTAGACTAGTCTTGGAAGAATCGATGAAAAATCGCCATTCGTTGACTATGTGCTCATGACCGTTTACATCTTTGCAATAGCAAATGTCATCATCCATCTCAAAGTATTGAACAAGTTCTCTGTGTCTATGACGAAATTTAGATATCGGAGTATTGGGCGCTAAAAGATTCCATTCTTTGAGTCGCGAACCGAGTAATTCCGCTTGTCCTTTGGTAAGAGCGAGATCACGTATTAGATCTGAAAGTTCTGAATGGTTAATTAAGTAAACACCATCATTCACCGGTATGTAATCTGAGTCAGAATTAGTTTCTAAAGCAGGTAAACTATCACTTTCTGATGGTTCATTTACGTTCAACGGATATTGTTCTGGTGGTACTTGGATCGGACACGTGATTGGATCATGAGGCACTGGTTTCGAAACCGATTCAATATTTGGATAAACCACAGACTTTCTAGTTTTAAAAGTGAAACCATGGATATTTGTCAAGCAGAAGTAACAATCAGTAGTGTGATTTGTATGTTCACGCCATATTACTGGCACGCCAAAAGGCATCGACTTATGCTTCGGCGATTTTAGTAACCAACCTGCCAATGTATCGAACAAACCGCATTTGGCTTCCAAGATTTATTTGCATCATCAACTTTCGAATCGAAATAAAGTTCATATGCTATCTTTAGTAATGGTGTAAAGTTTTTCTGGTCAACACGATCGGTAAAATATCCGCACACGTAACAGAACAGATCAGCCGAATTTCTACAACTTCTAGAAGCCATATTTTGCTCAGAATTATTTCAAAATACAGTAACTATTTGAAAAATCGCGTAACATATGTCATGCATCTTTTAGCAGTATAAAAAGTAGAATTATGTTGCTTTTTATTAATTTTTAATAAGTTATATAGTAAAAATGAAACGGAGCAAATATCGGTTTCCCAAAAATATATTTATTCACAAATATCTTAAGAACCCGACGTGATAGAGATAAACGGATTTCAGATTTGAAATCAGCGCAAGAAATTGACCTAAGAACACTTATTCTTATATAAGAAAGAAAAATGTTGTTTGTCAGTGTTATCAGACCCGTCTAACGACGCAATATTCTTTTTAGATAGATTTGAGGCCACTTGTAGGTCTTATAATGTGGATAAAGCACTATATTGTACATATTTATCCAGATTACTTACAGGGGATGCTTTGGCAGTTTATCATACTACTAGTACTAATGAAAAGAATGATTATGACGCTCTTAGAGCTGCGCTTCTTAGGAAATACCAAATGACGGAAAATGAATACAGATTGCGTTTTAGAACGATGCTACCGCAATCTGGAAAGAACTTTAGTGATTTTCTTTCCCAAATACGGCTAACCTTGGAAAGATGGATCGAGTTGTCCAAGATAGAGAAGTCGTATGAAGGTCTTTTCGATTTACTGCTGCGCGATAAGGTGCTATCGTCAGTAAATCCTGCATTTCTTGCATTTTTGCACGACCGGAAACCTTTATCTATGAAAAATCTAGAAGAACATTCTAAAAATTTCTGCACTGCTCACCCATCCATGGATCTAAGTAATTCACAGATTAATAGTGAATTGCCGGTTGCTTTTGCTATGCAACAAAATAATTTTCCACGCCATCGTTCATTGAGTAACGACAGATACTTCAATAAGGGAAAAAATGACAATTTCAACAATGGTAATTGTTATAAGGGGAAGCAATTTCAACAATCTGCTCCATTTAATGTTTCTTGGAACCAATCTCATAGATCGCGAGATTTTGGTAACAATAATTTTAAATATAATCAAGGAAATTATAATAAACAAAACTGGCGATCAAAATCTCAGGTTCCACAAAATAGACAAGGTTCTTGGAATAAATCATTTAGCCAAAATCACAACAGTAAGGACATTAATTGGCGTACGCATTCAGATTTTAACTCAAGCAAAAATGGTAATTATAGCAATTTTAATGCCAATAATCAGAATCGATCGCGACGAAGTGATAAATCTTCGAGCAGACCTCGTCATCAGTCTAATGTTGCATTACTTGAGGCACAAACTAACAAAGATCAGGATGTAAATGTTAATCCACATAATGCAATGTCTTGTATTGATCTTGAGCAGGTAAAGGCTTGTCAAGAATGCTCTACGCTATTCCAGCCCAAGGCGATCACGACGCTCCGTTGCGGACATGTGTTGCCCAGTCTACCAGCGGCGTGTACGGCCACGTCAGCTACTCACGATGGAACAGGAAACCTTAAATTAAATAGGGGTTTTTTAAATTCTGTTCCATGCTCTGTTCTTTTTAATTCAGGCTGCTCCCCGATCGGCGTCAGAAACTCTTTGGTCGACCCATCATGTGCTACTGGAAAGACCGCCCAATGTAGGACTTTTGGAGGGACAGTGGAAACATTTCCGACTGCCATTATTGATTTAAAAACACCTTTCTTTTCAGGAAAGATCCACGTATGCCTTCTTCGAAATCCAATTAGCGATGTGATTTTGGGTCGAATACACGGTATAAAAGAGTGTACCCCACGGCAGATTGCTGCTTGGGAAAAACAACATATACATGATACCCGTGCATTTACGACAATACCCAGATTTGTTTCACATGCATATACTGCTAACTTGCTATGTAATGCTAAGGTATAGGAATCTGGCATTGATAATGACTCCATTGTTCATTACGCCACTGTTGCTAGTTCGCTACAACCTTTGCGACATGATCTGCAGGCAACTGATAGTATGAAAAAAGGTTAAGTTTCAGAAAAAGGAAACAATGTCCCTAATAAAAATAAGGGTCGTAACTTAGATAAGACAAGTAAAACCAATAAGGTTGTCGACAAAGTTGTCACTTTGCCGAGCACTCAGATGTCTACGACATGCGGTACACCTACACCTTTGCATAGTAGAAGTAGTCATAATCAAGTACAAAATTATGATACATCTAATAACAAGAATTATTTTACAGGCAAAAGTAATAAATATTATAATGTACCTCAACGGACTAAGGTTAATCATAAACCTTATTTACATTCTGGTAACTACAGTACCACATATATTGGGAGAGGTGCATCTTCTCGCACCATCCTTGTGCAAAATCTGCCACAGCGAACTAGTTGGCAAGCACTTAAAATTTTTTTCAACTACACGGCGGATGTTAAGTTCGTACGTCTATTACCTCATACCAATAACAGGTATGGTGACGCCGTGATTATATTTACGACCAATAGAGATGCTCGCATAGTTATCGAGCGGGACAATGGTGTGTATTTTCACCACCATTCTCTTCATTTAGAATTGGTACCTGGTTCTGCGTCACGCAGATAGTAACCTACTAATATTTGATTTTGATATCACATTCTTTGATGACTCAGCCTATGCAGTCATCATCTCTTTTCTTTACTAATCATTGTTTCTTTTCTTTTCTATAGATCATTTCTTTCTCGACTCCACGTGGCCTATTCCAATGGAATTTTATGCCATTTGGTTTAGTTAATGCGCCAGCTACCTTTGTACGCATGATGCGCCGCGTACTGTCTCATCGTCCGATGTCATTACTTACATAGATGACATCTGTCTTTTTAGTAACTCATGGGATGAACATATTCAGGGATTAAAAGCTTTACTTTCTACTTTACGGGATTATAACTTAACAGCGAAACCTTCAAAGGCATTTGTCGGTTTTCATGACATCTCCTTTCTAGGTCATCGTATAGGTCATGGTTTGTTGTATACAGAGGATAGTAATGTCTCTAAGATTTTAAACATCTCAGCACCTAAGAGAAAAAAACAAGTCAGATCTCTTTTAGGACTAATACAGTTCTATTCTAAGTTCATTCCTCATTTGTCGACTATAACTGCTCCTTTTTCTTCGTTACTGAGAAAAGGGTCGGCTAGCGTAATCCAATGGTCTAACGAACATCAAATCGCGTTAGATTCTATTAAAAATTTTTTTTCTCAAATGCTCCTGTTTTAAGGTTGCCTAACAAAGATCTCACCTTTATTCTTCGTAGTGACGCATCTTCTTACGCCATTGCTGCAGTCTTGATGCAAGTATATACAGGCACCTTGTTTGCAGTCATGTACGTTTCGAGAAAATTGACGACGAGCGAAATGAAATACTCCGTCCTTGCCAAGGAATTGCTTGCTTTAATTTGGTCAATCACAAAACTGGAACGTTTTTTATTGGGCTCACACTTTGTAGTGGAAACTGATCAAAAGGCTCTCACAGCACTGAACACTAAGGACGTTAAATCTTCAAAGTCCACAAGATACGCGATAGCTCTCCAGCCATATAACTTTGAAATTCGTTCAATTCCTGGAGTGAAAAATGTGTTTGCTGACTGTTTGTCAAGATGCCCAAGCGAACTTGTCGAACCTAAACCACTTCCAGATGTTGAAACGTCCTCACAGATAATCGGTCAGATATAATATGAGGAATTTGTACGGTATCATTTGTTGAATCTCTATACATACTTTGTATGGAACTGAATTATTCGGACCAGCATAAGTTCCAGGATATACTTAATTTTTTGGATTATAACATAACTTTTTGTGTAGTAACATTTTATTAGTATGGAAACATTGTTAATAGTGATATTAGATAGTCAATATTCTTATGGAACATATTATGCTACATATTGTGTTAGAGAATATCTTTTCATCGTGAATGGAACAGTAAGAACATATTCTCGTCGTGTATTAACTAGTCTTGGTGGAACAGTAACACTGAGTAAAATTTCTATTACTTAAATAAATTAGTAATTAGTGATTTATTTGTAATTAAGAACTATATTATTTAGAAGGAATCAATTTAAGCTACTTAAGTAATTGTAGAGTGCACATTAACTAACTTTAATAGTTGTAAGTGTCTCTTTGTACTTATATTTACTTCTCACGGTACATGATCTTTCAATTTTTAGATAACTTGTCCACCTTACTAATGTTAGAAACATTAGGGTGTTGCTTTCTTGACGTGTTTAATTATGCTTTGTTTCACTTTGCATGTTTTATTTACATTTTTTCTGTTTTTTTTTTTATTCCCTTGTCATTGATTACCATCATCGTTGTTTTTCATTTTCATTGGAAATCATATGTTTCTGGTTTTTTGAAAATTGAGTTGAATGTTTTTATCATCCTTTTGGTTCTCTTTTCCAACTTTCTTTTACTTTGAATTTCACCACATCTTTCCAAAGTAGGTCGATTGTGGATGTGTGCTTTAATGCATACTTTCATTTAGTTATATTGATTTCCATTTAATATTCTTTTTCTTAATATTGTATAACATTATGACTTTGATTTATGTTCTTAGATGTCGATGTAGTTTTGACTCACCTCTCTTGGGTACTTAGTTAAAAAAAATTAATAGAATTATTTTTTTTTAAGGGCCGGTCATAAGGAAGCTGTTGCGTGCTTTTTACATAGTGGGCAGTCTCTGGTCCTGCCAGTGTTAAAAGTCTACGCACCATTCTTGATATAGTTATATTATTTGTGCGTTCGATTTATTCACGCACGGGCGTGCACAATGCAGAGTGTGAGTTGCTCTTGGCGCACGGGTTACCTAGTTTAGAGGAATATGACGTCAGGATCTTGTAAGGGCAAGTCGGACTTACTGTCCGTGTGTTGATATTTTATTCTTTACAATTCTGTGGAAGAATTGTTAATGGAGGATGGTTGGTCTTCAGGTAGAAGCCAACATCCATTTCGATACGTAAGTTTTTTGAGCCCTCGATTTATTAATATGTTGATGGTTAAGTGAAGTGGCTACTCATCGCTGGAATCTAGCGGGAATCCATATTTGCTGGGTTTCTAGAATGGAACAGCGGAGTTCTTAGCCTCACTTAGATCCAGCGTAGTGGAAATTCCTACGAGCGAAGAATGTATTTGATCGTATTTTGAATATTATATTCCGTAATGCCAACGTCAAGGTCTTGGCATATTGCAGAAAGGTTAGCCAAAGGCATTCTAAACCTATTTGTATTTTAAAGTATAACTGCATGGATCTTATCAACTGTGTAAAGTACTGTAATGAGGAAGTCTTGGATTAAGACAAGTTTTAAATGGAAATGTCATTCATCAGTATGAAGTTATTCACTATGTCAGATGTCCTTGAAGAAGGTCAACGGACATGGCCTTAACGTCCCACAGACAGTAATATTTAGGGAACTCAAATCAATTGGGTAGAAAAGGACTTTGTTTGTAATGGATCTGCAGGGATATATAAATATTACCTGGAAATGTACATTGTATCAGAATATCACCACCATGCATAATTGTTGATCGTCCACATCACCACGATGTATCGTCTTGTTGAACGTCTTCTGTGCCACGTAAATAAACTGTATGAACTTTTTACCATCGAGTTGAGTACAGTCCAGTATTGGCCAATTTGCCTACCACTCGTTGGAGTTTGTTGATCAGCTCTTTTGTCATTTTTCATTGACCATTCGCGTCACGATGCTAGTAGCCTGGTACACCTACCACTAGCTAACCAGTAACCTGAAAAGAGCTCAACAACTGCGCGGAAGAAACCATCTATTGGTTCAACGGGCATGACGGCGATTACCAGCAACGCGCTGTGGAGCGTAAGGAGCACGGCGAGGCACGTAGAAAGCCCTGTCATCCACTGCACCTGATTTCATCTCCAGACGTCTTGACTTGTCTTGCCACTGGATTCAGATGGACCCAGGCGAGAGAGTGAGGTCGACGAATTGCGCAACTCTTCCTCACTTTAATCCAAATCACTGCGCAAGTCACTCTTTCATCCATTCATCCATCCACTCACAACAAGTCCTGTGGCGATGGGCGAGCGGCGAAGCGGCAGGCGTTGGTACGCTGGCAGTCGTAGTCGCAGACCTACACACAGGCGGCTCAGGCCATATGGTCGTCTTCAACTGATCGGAGCAGCAGTGTGATTCGGCAGCCCCCTGAGAGTCTGAGCAGCCCTCTTTAGGAAAGCACAGCTCACCTCCATGGCATGAGAAAGGGGCTAGAAAAGGTGCCCTAAACATTGCCTGCTCCACCATTATCTAACCAGTTTACCGCGGCTGGTGGGTACCCTACTTCAGCGGGCGACACATAAGAAAAAGAAAGGACAGATTTTTCCCCTCATTCTAGGCACATGGAATGTGCGCACTCTCCTTGACAAAGACTTTAACGTAAACAGACCGAAGAGGCGAACTGCCCTGATTGGGAGAGAACTGGCCAGATACAACATTGACATAGCAGCACTGAGTGAAACTCGACTTGCAGGCGAGAACCAACTTTGCGAAAAGGGTGCAGGTTATACATTCTATTGGAGCGGAAGAGGAACTGAAGAAAGACGAGAAGCAGGGGTTGGATTTGCAATCAAAACAGCACTTGTTGGCAAGTTAGCGGGGCCCCCAAAGGGAATAAATGACCGACTCATGACAGTCAAGATCCCCCTGCTTTATGGAAGAAAACATGTCACCATCATTAGCGCGTATCCACCAACTATGACAAACCAGAATGACGTCAAGGATAAGTTTTATGAAGAACTACATGCAGTCATTGCATCAGTTCCTAAAGCAGATAAGCTCATAATTCTTGGTGACTTTAATGCAAGAGTGGGCTCAGATAACATCTTCTGGAATGGCACTATTGGAAAGTACGGCGTGGGTCGCTGTAACAGCAATGGACTTCTTCTCCTCCAGACTTGCGCAGAACATGACCTCCTTGTCACCAACACCATTTTTCGACTTCCTACCCGTAACAGGACCTCCTGGATGCACCCTCGCTCAAAGCATTAGCTCTTAATTGATTACGTAGTTTTAGGAAGAAGGACAGGCAAGATGTCCGGGTGATTAAGTTTATGTGTGGTGCTGAATGCTGGACTGATCATCGCCTCATTGTATCTAAACTTAAAATTCGTATCCAACCAGCCAGGCGCCCTCTGGGGAAGAAAACTCATAAAAGGCTGGATGTCACCAAACTAAAGAAGACAAAAATCAAACAGTCATTTACTGACACCCTAGAAGACCGTCTCAAATCTATCTCGTTAGACGGCCAAAGTGTGGAAACAAATTGGGCAGCCCTAAGTGAGCAGATCTACAACACTGCTACAGAGGTCCTGGGTCCCGCCATCAAGAAACAAAATGACTCAGATGATATAAAGAAGATGTTGGATAAGAAACACCATCTCCATAAAGCATATTTAAATGATCCAAAATCTACATCAAAGAAAGACGCTTTCAACAACATGCGTAGAATCGTAAAACATAAACTACGCCAGATGCGGGATTCATGGCTAAGTAATAAAGCAGATGAGCTCCAAGGCTTTGCTGACAGCCATGACTTGAAGAATTTTTACTATGCACTCAAAGCGGTCTATGGTCCTACATCATCAGGATCATTTCCCCTCCTTAATGCAGATGGAAAAACACTAATTACAGACAAGGAAAACAATTCTCAAACGCTGGGTCGAACACTTTAATAATATTCTGAACCAGCCATCATCTATTAACGACGAAGCCATCATCTGCCTGCCCCAAATTCCTATAAATGAAGCACTAGATGATATACCAACTCTGGAGGAAACTCAAAAAGCGATTCGTCAACTTT
This sequence comes from Oreohelix idahoensis, assembly GCA_024509875.1. Classification (NCBI taxonomy): domain Eukaryota; kingdom Metazoa; phylum Mollusca; class Gastropoda; order Stylommatophora; family Oreohelicidae; genus Oreohelix; species Oreohelix idahoensis. The sequence continues at coordinate 146,454 of JAMPIV010020323.1, forward strand.
CTAGTGGAAAGGCCCCCGGCTCCGATTCAATTCCTGTTGAGGTTTATAAAGATGGCGGTACAGTTCTGATAGAGAAACTTCACATGATCTTCCAGCAAATGTGGCAGAGTGAAACCATCCCACACGATCTCAAAGATGCGTCAATTATACATCTATATAAACGTAAAGGTAATCGCCAAGACTGTAACAATCATCGAGGCATCTCTCTTTTATCAATCGCTGGGAAGATATTCGCCAGAATCCATCTGAATCGCCTTACGGCTCATCTTGACAAAGGTCTTTTACCTGAAAGTCAGTGTGGATTCCGGAAAGAACGTGGAACCACCGATATGGTGTTCGCTGCAAGACAGATACAAGAAAAATGCCAAGAACAGCACTGTAACCTGTACACATTTTCATCGACTTGACAAAGGCGTTCGACACGGTCAGTAGAGAGGGTCTATGGAAGATCATGGCAAAATACGGCTGCCCAAAGAAATTTATCTCAGTAGTGCAGCAACTGCATGATGGAATGCAGGCTAGAGTTCAGGAAAACGGTGAGCTGTCGGAGCCTTTCTCCGTCTCAAACGGAGTTAAACAAGGGTGTGTACTTGCACCGACTCTGTTCAGTATCATGTTTTCTGCTATGCTGACTGATGCTTTCAGAGACGGGGACACAGGAATCGACATCAGATATCGTATTGATGGAAAATTGTTTAACCTTAGGAGGCTTCAAGCAAAAACCAAGGTCAAATCACACACCATCAGAGATCTTCTGTTTGCTGACGATTGTGCCCTTAGTGCTGGCTCAGAGGCTGATCTGCAGCACAGCGTGGATAGATTTTCCGAAGCCTGTTCCAACTTTGGGCTTACCATCAACACGGAGAAAACAGAAATCATGTACCAACCAGATCCTGGCACAGTTTATACTGAGCCAATCATCAAGTTAAATGGTGAGAAACTGAATGTTGTGAACAGATTCACATACCTTGGTAACACACTTTCCCCGAACATCGTCATTGATGATGAGGTAAACACCAGGATCTCCAAAGCAAGCAGCACATTTGGCAGACTATGCACCAACGTTTGGCATCGAAGTGGCATTAGTCTACAGACAAAGCTGAAGGCGTACAGAGCATCGGTGCTTCCAGTGCTGCTTTATGCATGCGAAACATGGACTGTATACAGGCGCTACGTAAAGAAGCACAACCACTTCCATACAGTCAGTCTCAGGAAGATAATGAACATCAAATGGCAAGACAAGATCCCGGATACCGCCGTTCTTGACAGAGCTGGTATCCCTAGCATCCATACTATTCTGATGTAGTCACAGATTTGCTGGGCAGGTCATGTAGTCCACATGCCAGACCATCGACTGCCAAAGATACTCTTTTATGATGAGAAGCAGAAGGGTAAACGCTCCCATGGTGGCCAAAAGAAGCGCTTCAAAGACACGTTAAAGACGTTATTGAAAACCTTTGACATAAACCCAGACATATGGGAAGCTGCTGCGCAAGACCGAACTGCTTGCTCACATCTCTTCGTAAAGGTGCAGCGACATGCGAATCATCCAGAAGAGCAGCAGCGGAACAGCGGAGACAAGCTAGAAAAGACGGTGAAATAAAACCTTCACATGAAGCAAACATTCCCTGCCCACACTGTCCAAGATCTTTTAAGGCCCGCATCGGGCTCATCAGTCACCTTCGTACCGATAGAGTAATCTAACATATTCCTAATAATTGGAGGAACAGAGTGGTCTTCATCACTCCTGATGGACGAACAACAGTCCATTGGAGTAAATAACTGTTAGTTATTGCAAGAATCTTTTTTCATGGGTGTTATGATATTGCACTAAACTATATAATTTGTCTCCATTAGTGGAATGGTATGACAGAATGTTGTAGCATTTGCTCCATGTGAGTGGTAGTATGGAGAACTGTGGTATGGGTTAGAGTGTGACTCACCCATTGTTTATTTTGTAAATGATGATAGTGATTGGTGTTAAGGGTCAGTGAACTGTTGTTGACACTTGGTTAAGTATAACTCAGGTATTGAGTTCATGTCTGACTTTATGTCAACATGGTGTGACTTGTGCATGCGTTGGGAGAAGGATGTAGTGAATGCAAGTCTGGTGTGAAGAGGAGTATGTGTTTGGCAGCCGAGCGGTACGCTCGAGTCTGTGATTAGTAGCCGAGCTGTGAGCTCGTATTGTATGACTGTGGAGAAACACAGATGTGATTATTAGAATATGTGAGGAGTTGTTTATTATATATTGTGTAGGTCCTACATATTGTATAGGCGAAGATTATTGTACCGATTGGAAGTGTTCCGGTTGGAACCACATTTATGCTCTGTTCGCGGAGAACAGTATAGGGCGTTGCAGTGTCCGCCCCTGGAGCTACTGGAAGAAAAGCGACGCGTTTCCCGCCTTGTAGCAGTATTTGAATGATACAGGCGTTGGTTTCCCGCCTGGATGAGATTCGGATAGAATCTAGATGGCGATGACTAATGCCGCCAACCACTGATTTATAAGTGGATCACACCTGGATGGTGATTTATTTGTGCGAGGAAGGTATGCCACACCGAGGACTTTATATGTAACTGTTAGTGTGCTGTCTGTGTACGTCAGGGAAGCCAGTCCCTAGTTATTGTAGTGATTGTTATTTCCTACAGGCAATGTCAGCCTGGAGGTGAGTCAGTATGCATGCTACATGTACTTGATTTCTACGATGTAAATATCAGTCTAATAAATGTATTGGAACTGTACCAGTGGCGTTGGGTTAATTCGTACGAGCCATTGTCGATGTTCATCTACGTACAATCCACACCCACCATAATAATAGTGTTCCTGACAAGCAGGGTACATCATACAGTATTCTGACATCTGGGGACATCATCGTTTAAACAGCTCCTGACAATATATATATACAGATAAATGACGGTGTGCAAAGTGTGACAGACTGACCGATCAATATACTTACGGAGGGAATTATGTTATTGGATTTAATTAGTTTAGTATTTTGGTTTGATCAGTAAGCAAGGTTGGGTGTCTGCCAATGCATTAGTGTGAGATCATGGCAGATTTTGTAAAATTTAGATCAGCCACTCTGCAGGTGGGAAAGGAGCTTGGTTTAAGTGGGGAAACTCTTATCCAGTATGTTACGACTGAGTGCGACAAGTACATGGAAAAAGAAGATAAGAAGTTGGAACTGCAAGCAGCGGCCGAGAGAGAGAACACGCAGTTGCAAATGGAGGCTAAGGTAAGAAGTTGCAAATAAAGGCTGATGCTAAGAAGTTGCAAATGGACGCTGAGGCTAAGTAGTTGCAAATAGAAACTGAAGCTAAAAAGTTGCTAATTTAGGCTGAGGCTGAGAAGCGGAAAGCAGAAAGGGATCATCAATTAAAACTGAGAGAACTTGAACTTCAAGGAATTGCTACGGGTAATGGAAGTAGTATATCTCACTTAGATAGTAGCTCCAGCCAGAGTACCTCAAATGGGGCCATGAGCTTCCACTTGGATCCATTTGTGGAAAAGGATGACTGAATTGAATATTACCTTGACAAGTATGATGGATTGGTGTTACCGTCATTTTCGACGGTGAAAAGAACACCAACCTAATGTATGTTTGGTTTAATATAATCAAAGAGAGATAAACGTTTATTATCTTTCGGTGACAAGTTTGACTGGTGATTATCTTCTCCTGTCTTATGTTGTCCTGTCTTAGACATGTCTTAGAGTTGACATGTCTTAGTTCTATTTATAAGATCATATACGGTGTATTTTATCACCCGTTTGGTCGGAAACGCCTGGTCTGGGTTTGCCTCGATCTGGTCCATGCTCTTTGGGCATGCGCGAGGTCTTGGCGGAAAAAGCCGGGAGACCAAGATTCAGAGAGTGCGTACCTGTGGCTTAGAACGGATGTCCCGATCCGTAGATTCCTCTCTGCCAAGTTTTCGATAGGGATTGGAAATTCTGGGAATGGCCGTTTGGCATTCTTCCGTCCCTGAGTGTTTTCTTTATGCCAGTATTGGCTGTGTTGTGTTACCTTAAGAGTGTCAGGATTCTTTAAAAAGGTAACTGAAAACGCTATTCGATCTTTTCGTCTCGTTTAGATCTTACAGGTACATTTATCGCTGATGGCGACATGGTGAGCGAAGCTCATAAGGAGTTATCTCACTGTACTCCAGTATGGCTTCATATCTACAAGACTAGGTCTAGTTGACCTGTTAAACACATAAGCCTAGGAATCATCTTTATGGATCCGCAATGCAGGCGGAGTATGATTTGGCAGAAAATGTATATTTAATCTCAGGAGCCTGTGTAAACTGAGAGTGACCGATAAGCGTCTTTTCTTGGTCACCACGTTAATAAAGCTGGTATTGGTGTAAATGGTCAACTCTAAACTGGCACAGTGTTGGGCATACAGGTCACCTTGTCCAAAAACGTAATGAGGCCCCGACAAGGATGTAATGTTGACTATGAGTGTTAATGTGAGTGTCAATACGCGAATGCATGGATTGTTCTGAAGAGTTGACTAAAAGATCGAACACTCACTCACACGTAGCTAGAAGTTAATGATGCAGACTACTGTGGTCGTTTCATACTGTTTAATTAGACGCACACACTTGGACAGTACGGGTATAGTTACAGGAAAACAGGTCGACATATATCATCATACTGTTGATCAATGGTCTACAATCTTAAGTTGGCATTCATGTTGAAGAACATTACAATGGAACGTCCGTAGACAAGCACTTGGATTTCCACTGTTTATAAATATAACCATCAGGCCTTACTGACTGATCATGTCAGTTAATATATAATGTTCAAGCATGACTCCTAGACAGAACCTCTTTTCTAGCGAAGATTCCTTTAGGTAAAGTTCAGCAAATATTTCTGGAGACAATGTTAACCCACCAGTATTGGGTTTTCTTTATAACTGTGATCTCTTAATCATCACCTGATAATAAGGGGCATCCCTGTTCTCTGATCGATTGTCGACAAAAAATATAGAATCCAAAATGGCTTCTGGTTCCAGTGAGCATTACTCACTATACAGATGCATAGTAAAGCTTCAATAAAGGCTTTGTTCATGAACACAAATGTTTCTACAAGAATCAGCATATTCTTTCATCATAACTGCTGCATACAATCATATTCAGTGCAGCTAGGTAACATGTCATCCCGACATATTGATATAGATAATCATCATGTAGACGTCTGCCCATCTAAGCCTAGCAAGGAAAAAGTTCAGCAACAAGTTCTTTTACTGGGCATGGGAAATACACTAGCAGGACACATACGCCCTCTCCTGGCGTTACAGAATAAACACTGGGGAACTCATAGACTTAATAATCATATCAGAAACTATCTTCTTCCCCATAATAGATCACAGATATCAACAAACTTCGGACTGGTCTCCGACATGGCATTCACCAGGCTCCATCATCACGGAAGACCCTTTTTCGTATCCGCATGCGCAGAAACTGCCTGACCCCAAAGTTCAGTACAAGGAAAAATAGTCCCACTTAGACATACAAAGATATCACGATATAAGACCGAATCGTCTTAAATAGACAAGGAGTAAACATAGACTCGGACCATAAACATTCCTGCATAAACCTAAGCAAGGACAATCTGTTTCTGGCCCAACAAGGAACAGATCAACAAAATCTGGATTCAAACGCCAAGTTCGATATTCAGGGAAGATAACCCATATAACAAAAGTATCAATCAATCATGGGTGATATATCTTTGGCCAGGAACGCATCCTGATTTTAAAAACAAATACTTTCCCTCAGACAAATAAATATTATAATAACTACATACATTGCCACCAGTAATCTGTTGGTAACAGTGACCTGATTATCGAGGCCCGCGACCTGCGGCATGATTTCGCTGTCACCATATCTATTCTTCACCAGAATGAAGTATCTGGCATGCGAGGCCAGTCTGAAGTCTTTTTGCTAATTGTGGGACAATGGCATTGACTTTGTTTATATAGATGATATCGCCCGTACTACGCAATATATTTGCTAGGGCTTACCTGACGGGGCTCAGTCAGGGATTAGAGCTATTGCATAAACAGTAAACATTGTTACAAGACATTGTTACATGTCTGGGATGTGATGTCTGAAGCTGACCTTTGTAACTGCACATATTATGTACCCGATTGTATACTATTGACTGTTTCGTCCATCATCGTATTATCGTACGTCACAAATAAATATTGTAAACGTCAGCAGCATTCCCTACTTCACTGACTTCTACTTGTGGTTGTGTGAGTTAATGTGAAGACGTCCAAGAGCCTATTCGGCCTTCGTGTTATCAGCACTGTTATCTACACACTTACACCATCAACCACATTGTCATACAAGTATTACACGTCTGAATCTGCAGGAATACTGACATTATGTATGTGTCTACTAAACCCTGGCGACACCTCACGCTAGTGACCTAGATTCCTTGCTACTACTTGGTACTGGCCAGGACCACTTGTCAAAATGAACAACCAACATACTTGGGTCTGTAAAAAGAAAAACCCTCCACATTACACTGCATGACTTGCAACAGAGAAAAAAGGGAAGGAGAGAACTGACAACAAGCTATCTACCCTCTGATATTGGGGTGTAGATATGTGTTTGTGGGAGATCCCGAAAGACCTGTGTTCATAGCAGCAGAACAGACCATGTTGCAATCTAGGAAAGCGGGGGACAGCTCAATAAATACTCATCCAGAGGAGATGAAAAAGCTCAGGCTAAAGATAACGCATTAAAGCCTTGTTTTGATAATTTGCCAAAAGCTCATAACCCCCCAACAAAGGCGAATTTTACATGAAGAAAGGACTGCCCTACATGAAAGCTGGAACCGGACCAAATGACCGTGGATAGCTGGTAGTACCATCTTCATATAGGGCAAAGGTTATTGAGTTAGGACATTCCATACCATTTAGTGGACACAGAGGTATTAGTTCCACTGAACAACGTATAGCGTTTCACTATTTCTGGCCATGAATCATTGAAGATATTAAAAGATATGTAAAATCCTGCTAAGAATGTCAACGTACAGCTCCAAAGCACTGAACTGCACCTGCAACTCTTGGAGAAATGCCCACTATGAGGACTCCATTCTAAAGAGTTGCTGTAGATTTTGTTGGACCTCTCTCTAGGACCAAGAGAAGAAATAGTTACATTCTAACGCTGGTGGACATATGCTTTGTGTGGGGAGAGGCAGTAGCCATGTCATCGATAGATTCGAAACATGTGGCATACGCACTTCTTACAATATTCACTAGGTAAGTGTGGTGAGTTGGGACTTAAATATAGTATAAAGTACTTAGTGTACTGACTGAGATCAGCTGTGAAGGTATCTGAAGTTAATAGGTTTGGTGTGTAATTCAGATGACCTTACTTGCTGCCACATTTATATCTCAATCAGACTAATTCTTAATCAATATGAATGTTGGCTTCGTTAAGTGTCTAGGGTAATGCAAAAGTGAGTGTGTGGAATAACCTCAATACAAAACATATACCAACAAATATTAACTTCTAAGATAAAATCAACTAACTCCAGCGGTTAAGTTTTATAATGAAAAATTTTCTGTTCAACTTTATTGGTCCTGAGCCTAAATGTTCTTTTGGCCAGGACTTTAGTCATTGATAATCAGTTTGATGGAATCTTATATATTTACAAATATGTATATGCAATTATTTACAAGCAATAGACCATGTGTCCATAATGCATGAAATCAATCTTCAACTGGGTATTTTTTTCTCTATCTAATTACTTGTTCCTTGAAGCTGGTAGGGGATATACATCATCCCAATTGTTCTCTTTATCACTCTTATGGACTCTGTTGTACTGTTTTTAGTTTTGGAGGAAAAGTTTATTCACTTGAGGAGATTGTCCTAGAAAATATGCAGTAATGATAAGTTGCTCCAGGCCAGATATATCACTTATCTGTGCCTGGGATTCATAATGATTGCAGTCTATTTGGCCACACGCTTCAGGCCCTCTGGTCTACAATCTCTCTCTTAACAGCTGTTGTCAGAGATGACTTGATCTAGTGCTGAATATTTCTGACAGCATCAGCCAAGTACCAGCAGGAAACCCCACATAGAATGGAAATAACACAGGTTACGACGAATAAGGCACTAGAGAATGGCACATATCTAGATTTGCCCACTGTTTCAGACTGCTTTCGGTCGATATAATTTATAAACCACAGCACAAGTCTGACATCGCTCCTGCTCTTATGAAAATCTTTTGAAACTGGCAACGAGTAACGTTCTATTTCGTTCAATTCAAATGCTTCGACCAACCCGCTCAAAGCCTAACTATATTTTGAATGAATTTTTAAAAAAAATATCCCATTTACTACGCGTTACAATCAACAACTAGATTCGTATATATAGTTTAGCCAATCACACCTCGGCTTGCTTTAACATCTAGCCAATCTTTTACTCCGTACTATTTCAGCTTTCGTTCCTCTACGTGTTTTCAAAAACATCATGCCATTTTATCTAACAGATATGACCAGACCATGCCAGTTTCCATATGTTTATACAAATATTTTAGTATCTAATTGACCCTTTTGATAATTTATTACATATTCCTAGTCCACTAGTCTTAAGGTACCCAATTATATGATTATCATGAGAACAAATGGCCCATTTAAAATTCTTGTCTTTTATCGATCTCGGTTGTTTATTTTTAACTTCCACTGTCCGCATCCTGTTTAACTGTTCTGTCAGGATTTCAGACGTAAACCAGTATTGTGTCATGTTTCCTAATAAGCATTAAACATGTTTTCAAAACCTAACCCTCGTATTGGTAGTGTTTTTTATCACTGTCTATTTGAAAAAAAATTAGTGCTTCATGCCTTTCGCGTTGGGGGTGGCATTAATTTATATCGCGAGACTGCGTGTTAGTGTTGCATACGTTCCTCAGTACCTCTCTCTCTCTCTCTCTATCCTAAGTCCGTCTGTCCTTTTTAGGTTAACGTAGTGTATATAATTCATTAATGCTAGTATTTGTGTATCTAGGTCATTAAGCAGCTTGCGTATCTCAAGGTTTTCTAAGAAACACAGTACTAGTTGACTTCTTAGAAACGCGTGTAGTTTTATGCAGACGGAGCAGAAAAAGGGGTTTTCTGGTTCAGCCATTATGGCATTCTACACGTAGGTGTACGCTATTGGAAAGCACGGGTCTTTCCCAGTCTTCTTTCCTTTTATTGAATTACTTCGTTAGGCTTTACATTTACTTTTTAATTTATATATGTGGATTTAGAATGTTTCACGACAAATTCTCCCCACTTAAAACAGACTTTATATGTCAGTCTATAATTCTATATAGACATAGAGAAATTTATGATTATTCCTGGGGCTTACGGTGATTCTCGTCACACGGATGGCGGCTTAAAAAATCCGCTCCCAGATTAGTTTTTCCAGAAATATACTCTATGCTGAATTGAAATGGCTGCAAAAGTAAGGACCTTCTCAGTAACCTCGAATTTTCATGTCTAGCCTGCGCTAGAAACGACAAGGGTTAGTGATCCGTTTGCAACTTGAATGCCTTCCCATACAGATAGATACTGAATTTCTTGATTGCCCATATTACAGCAAGACATTCTTTTTCGCTAGTTGAATAATTGGTTTCAGCTTTATTTAATTTTCTGCTACCATATGCCACTGGGGTTAATTCCCCATCTAGTGCATCTGATTTCTGTAACAGGGTCGCACCTAACCCGATATTACTGGCATCCATTCTTACAACGAATTCTTTACTTAAGTCAGGTAATTTCAAAATAGGTTTGCTTGTGAGCTTTTCTTTCAAGTCCTGGTAGGCCAATTCACATTGTGCTGTCCATGTAATTCGATCTGAATTTCCTTTGCGTGTCAAATCAGTTAACGGTGCACATATGGAATTAAAGTTCTTGATATACTTTTGGTAGAAACCACATATGGAGACAAAGGATCTCACGTCTTTCTTTGTTTGTGGCCTCGGAGCTTTCTTTAGTTTCTCTAAATTCTTGGGGTCAGGGGTCATGTTTCCCTGATGAAATGTGTGTCCCAAGAATTCTAATTCTTTACATCCAACGCAACATTTGGTTGGTCGGGCTGTCAAATTCGCTTCTCTAAGTCGATTAAACAGCATGTTCAGAGAGTCAATGTGTTCCTCAAATGTTTCTGTTGCTATAAGGATATCATCCATGAAATTTGTGATGCATGGGTTATTCAGAGGATCCAACAATTTTCTCATCATTCTAGAGAAGACACTAGGCGCATTCTTCAATCCAAATGGCAATCTGTTAAACTCATAGTGTCCCTCTGAGGTACTAAAAGCTAGGTATGGTCTAACCTCAAGCTTTACTGGAATCTGATAGTATCCTTTACTCAGATCCACTTTTGAGAAATATTTAGCTTTATTTAGCCTGGCAAACAACTGATTTGTATCCGGCAATGGATCCACCTGACCTTCTGTGATAGCATTCAGTCTCCTGTAATCTATACAGAGTCTATGTTCTCCAGAGGGTTTCCTTAAGAGCACCACACTGAAACTATATGAAGATTCACTGTGTGAAATTATTCCCTCCTTCAACAAATAGTCTATCTCTTCCTTCAAGGGTTTCTCCTTAGCAAAAGGAATCGAATAGGGTTTCATACAGACAGGTGTGGGGTCTATCAGTTTCATATCATATTCCAATAAGTTTGTATGCCCTGGTCGGTCCGTTAACACCTCTGTATGATCATCTAGAACCTGTTGCACTCTCTCCTTCTGATTTTTCGTTAAATGTGTACTGATTTTCACCTGTGCAGCTGTCTCACAGGGGTGTAATGGATATTCAAATGATGAAAGTGGTTCCTTTTTCATCTCCATTGCAATGGACAAGGTCAACAAGTGTGTCTCTTCCTGATTTTCTCTTTCCAAATATTTCTTCAGGAGATTCACATGATAGATTTTTTCTTTCCCCTTCTTATCTATCTTATAATTTGTTCTAGACACCTTCTCTAGAACTGTATATGGACCTTGCCATCTAATTTGTAATTTATTCTGACTACCGGGTAGAAGAAGCAGTACCTTCTCTTCCACAACCAAATCTCTGTCTTTAGCTTTCCTGTTGTAATAGGCAGCATGTTTTTTCCTGGCTTGTCTCAAATTTTCATTGGCAAGTTTCCAGCCAGTTTTTAAACGAGTGGTAAGCTCATTCACATATTGGTATGAGGATGTAATATTTTCATCTGCCTTGTCATCAGTCCACGTTCTTAACAAGGCTACATATGGACCTGTAATTTGTGGACCTATTTGTCCATGCACCGGTATGGTCTCTTCCACTCGAAGCTCTGTTGTGATGACTTGTCTTCCTCGAATCATCATGCACAAATCGACCGCTACCAATTTTTCTCTTGGGGCTTTCTCCCCACTTAGAATTCTTGATGAGAGATTTCCTCTCTACATCTTCTTCCTCCAGTTTGCATAAGTCCGATTGAGGGATTTTTGGCTTATTCTGGGGTAAAACATCTTTTTGCACTCGCTGCATAGTGGCCATAGTAAAACAGTCAATTGAAGATTGTCCGTGAAAAGGGGCTTCCCATTCCACTTGGTCCACTTTATTATTCTTTCTATTGTCAGGCCTACGTTTGCCCCGTGGCGTATCCAGGTCCTGATCAATGTTCCCACTTGTGGGTGTTCCCTTATGTGCTATGCTACACCTTTCTACAAAATTTTCAATGTCCCACCTTGCCTTGGGCCAATAATAATTGTGAGCCACCTTTTGAATGATGGTACCTATTTTCTCATGGTCCCCATCTTTTCTCACATGTAAGCTCCTTATTAAGTCTGCCCTATACTTTTTTGGAAGTACCAGCTGTCCCTGACCTTTGGATCTAGTTCCAGTCTTCCGGTATATCAGGTGGTTCTTCATGTAGAAGTCTCCTTTTCCTGGAGGTGTGTGACCATTGGAAAATTTCCTAAAACAAGGCTTGAGGGTCTTATCCCCAGCCTGCGCCTTCCTCAACTCTTCTGGAGTGGTATTTATCATAATATCCTCCTCCTTTCTTGAGTTTGACATGACCTGAAGGGTGGCCATTACTATAGGGTTCCTTCTGCAACGGTCAGTATCATGATTGTCCATCCGACAATTCTTACACCACCTCCTTTTTTGGTTGAAAGATTTTCTTTCATCAAATTTCCTTTCATCGAATTGTGGGGTTTTATTTTTATTGTCATACCGTGGCCTATCAAACTGGTGCTTACCTTTGTTCTGATCTCTAGGATCAAATTTATTAAAGTTCTGTGGTGCCTTAAAATTATCTACCTGTTTCTTTTTATTACCTGATACCTCTGCCTGAGCTGCCTGATACCTTTCAGCAACATTTAGTAACTCACCCAGCCTCTCTGCACCTTGTTCCATGAGAAACTTTCTCAGGTCTGGAGCCATGGACTCTCTTAGTTGTTCTATAAGGATCATTTCCTTAAGATCTTGGGTTTTCCCCAGAGAAGTCCATTTCTCCAAGTATGTCTCTAACCGTGCAGAGAACTGGTGATATGTTTCACCTGACAGTAGTTTAGCATTCCTAAATTTTTTTTCTATAAAATTCACCATTCTTTTCATATCTTAACAAAAGAGCCTGCTTTAGCATGTCATAATTTTCTTGATCACCTCTGCTCATTTTGGCAAAAACTTCATAAGCTGCCCCACGAAGTCCTTGAGATAACTTTAAGCTCCACCGTTCTCTCTCTAACCCATTCGTGGTAGCTAATAGTTCATATCTATTTAGATAGCTCTCGATATCATCGTCTTTCTCAACAAAATGATCTAAATGAAAGTTCATAGCTGAGGTTGAGGCTCCCTGACTAGCAGTAGCATCGGAGGTAAAGGGACTGGCACCATTTTCAGGAGCATGGCCTTGAAATTCCAACTCCCGTAATCTTAACTTGTGTTCCCTTTGCAATCTCTTCTCCTCCTTGTCTGCTTCCATCTCTGCAGCTTGTCTCTTTTCTTCTCTTTCAGCAGATAGTCTTCTTTCCTCTGCAGCCAATCTTCTTTCTTCTGCAGCCATCTGTAATTTCTTAGTCTCAGCCTCCAATGCCCTAGCCGCTTGGTCAGCCTCAATCTGTAGCCTCTTAACTTCTTTTTCAGCCTCAATCTGCAACTGTAACTTCTTAATCTCTATAGCTTCCTCAAATGTATTTTCCTTTCCTCACGCTCAATATGGTCTTCCCTGGCAATATATTTATCACATTCGGATGTGACATAATCAATCAAAAGTTGCCCATCCATTGTTCATCTCCTTAGCAGCCTGTACATAGCGGCAGATCGAAACTTTGGCCAAGTCAGCCATTCTAACTCAAGTACCAAACTACTAAGACTAATTCTAAGGACAAAACAAGCACTACTTTATTTATTAAAATAATTATTAACTAATTATTATTGGTGAACAACTTATCACTGCAAAATCTTCTCTTACTTATTGATACTCTCTTAGTGATGTTCCTAACTCAATTTAAGACCAGTAATACAATCTTGCCATTTATATCCTACTGCTAATTTTTAGGAAGTTACAAATACATGCTGTATGAGATTCCTATATAATAAACTACAAATCCGGACAAGCCTACCAATTAATGTGGTGAGTTGGGACTTAAATATAGTATAAAGTAACACTGAGATCACTGTGAAAGGTCATCTGAAGTTAATAGGTTTGGTGTGTAATTCAGATGACCTTACTTGCTGCCACATTTATATCTCAATCAGACTAATTCTTAATCAATATGAATGTTGGCTTCGTTAAGTGTCTCATCATCATCATCAGTTGCCATCTCCACAACGAAGGTTGGCTGTAATGGATCTCCAACGTCTTCTGTCTCTTGTCTTGGTGGTGCACTCTGATAGACTCTTTCCTGTCCATCTCTTGATGTTGTCTTCCCACTTATAGCGCTGTCTTCCCCTTGCACGTTTGCCTTCAACTCTCCCTTCTGTTATGGTCTTCTGCAAGGTGTTATGCCTTTTTATGTGGCCAAAGTATTTTAGCTGTCGAACTTTGACCTCCCTCATTAGTTCTCTTTTCATACCTAGATTTTCTAGGACCTCCTTATTTGTTTTCATCTCTTTCCATGAGATACGCCCCATTCTTCTATATATCCACATTTCAAGAGCCTCAATTCTTTCTTCCAACTGCTTATTCATCGTCCATGTTTCTGCACCATACAGAAATGCAGAATATATATAACACTTTATGATTCTCAGTTTTAATTTGTGAGATAACTGTTTGGATGTCAGTATATGTTTCATGTTGTTGAACGTAGCTTTGGCCATTCCTATTCTCTTCTTGATTTCTGTTTCACATCTGCCATCTTCTGTTATTATATGACCGAGATATACGTAGCTCTTGACTTGTTCCAGGATTTCCTCATTTACGCTTATCTTTAATGTGGGTTTATCGTCTGTTTTGCTAATTATCATAGTTTTTGTTTTCTCAATATTAATGTCGAGTCCATATTCCTGACTTATACTGTTCACTTGCTTCACTAGTTCTTGTAACTCCTGTTCGCTTTCAGCTAACAACACGGTATCATCTGCATATCTAAGGTTGTTTATTGACCTTCCACTGATGTTCAGTCCTGGTATTTCTTGTATCTGTTTGAAAATTTTTTTCGGTGTATAAATTAAATAGGCAGGGGGACAGCACACAACCTTGTCTGACACCTCTTTTTATGTCTATGTATGGTGAATAATTCCTTCCAGATCTTACTGTGGCAGTTTGCTCCCAATAAAGGTTACTGAGTATTCTTATATCTTTTCCATCAATACCTATGTCTTCGAGGCATTCAAATATTTTCTCATGATGGACTCTGTCAAAAGCCTTCTTATAGTCAATGAAGCACATATACATACTTCTTTGGACCGCTGTATATTTTTCTGCTAATATTCTTAGGCAAAATATTGCCTCTCTTGTTCCACTGTTCCGTCTAAAACCAAACTGCTCTTCCTGGATTTCGCTGTCTACTTTACTTTTTATTCTTTCCTGTATGATTTTGAGCAGTATCTTAATTGCATGACTCATCAGGCTGATTGTTCTGAAGTCTGAGCATTCTGTTGCATTTGGTTTTTTGGGCAATGTTATAAAAACTGATGTCTTCATGTCGTGTGGTACATATCCTGTATTGTATACATCGTTGCATATTTCTGTGATTGTATCTACACCAAAGCTCTCCAGAGCTTCTATCATTTCAATTTTTATGTTATCCATGCCTGCTGATTTTCCTTTTTGTATCATATGAATGGCATTCTCTACTTCTGATCTGAGAATGTTTGGGCCTTCATTAGAATCTGGTGATGGTTTTTTACCTCTGTTGTCCTCGAATAATTCTTTTACGTATTCTGCCCATCTGTTTGATATGTCTTTCTCATCAAGTAATATTACACCATTTTTGTTCTTGATACAGCTTCCTCCTTGTGCAAACCGTGACCGATTTGATAATTTCTTTATTTCTTCATGCATATCTCTTGTCCTGTGCTTTGCTTCCAAGTCTTCTATTTCCTTGCATTTTGTTTCTATCCACCGTTCTTTTGCTTCTCTACACATAGTACGTATGTCATTGTCTATTGTTTTATATTCTGGAGTGTTTTTTTGCTTTCTTTCTTTCGGTCATTTTATTCAAGATGTCATCTGTCATCCAAATTTGATTTTTTCTTAGACTCCTTTTTAGGTAAATTTGCATTTGCTGATTGTATGCTTGTTTTTAAGCATTCCCATTTTGCGGTTGCTTTTTCTTCTGGGTTTTCTCTTCTATACTGCTCCATGCTTTCTGTCAATAATTGTTGATATTTATTTTTGACGTCGATTAAATATTTCTGTTTTATATCTGGTTGTTTCAGCGCTGATATTTCTATCTGGGGTTCCTCCTGTCTTCTGTGTCTAGGGTAATGCAAAAGTGAGTGTGTGGAATAACCTCAATACAAAACATATACCAACAAATATTAACTTCTAAGATAAAATCAACTAACTCCAGCGGTTAAGTTTTATAATGAAAAATTTTCTGTTCAACTTTATTGGTCCTGAGCCTAAATGTTCTTTTGGCCAGGACTTTAGTCATTGATAATCAGTTTGATGGAATCTTATATATTTACAAATATGTATATGCAATTATTTACAAGCAATAGACCATGTGTCCATAATGCATGAAATCAATCTTCAACTGGGTATTTTTTTCTCTATCTAATTACTTGTTCCTTGAAGCTGGTAGGGGATATTCATCATCCCAATTGTTCTCTTTATCACTCTTATGGACTCTGTTGTACTGTTTTTAGTTTTGGAGGAAAAGTTTATTCACTTGAGGAGATTGTCCTAGAAGATATGCAGTAATGATAAGTTGCTCCAGGCCAGATATATCACTTATCTGTGCCTGGGATTCATAATGATTGCAGTCTATTTGGCCACACGTTTCAGGCCCTCTGGTCTACAATCTCTCTCATAACCGCTGTTGTCAGAGATGACTTGATCTAGTGCTGAATATTTCTGACAGCATCAGCCAAGTACCAGCAGGAAACCCCACATAGAAAGGAAATAACACAGGTTACGACGAATAAGGCACTAGAGAATGGCACATATCTAGATTTGCCCACTGTTTCAGACTGCTTTCGGTCGATATAATTTATAAACCACAGCACAAGTCTGACATCGCTCCTGCTCTTATGAAAATCTTTTGAAACTGGCAAAGAGTAGCGTTCTATTTCGTTCAATTCAAATGCTTCGACCTATCACTCAAAGCCTAACTATATTTTGAATGAATTTAAAAAAAAATTATCCCATTTACTACGCGTTACTATCAACAACTAGATTCGTATATATAGTTTAGCCAATCACACCTCGGCTTGCTTTAACATCTAGCCAATCTTTTACTCCGTACTATTTCAGCTTTCGTTCCTCTACGTGTTTTCAAAAACATCATGCCATTTTATCTAACAGATATGACCAGACCATGCCAGTTTCCATATGTTTATACAAATATTTTAGTATCTAATGGACCCTTTTGATAATTTATTACATATTCCTAGTCCACTAGTCTTAAGGTACCCAATTATATGATTATCATGAGAACAAATGGCCCATTTAAAATTCCTGTCTTTTATCGATCTCAGTTGTTTATTTTTAACTTCCACTGTGCGCATCCTTTTTAACTGTTCTGTCAGGATTTCAGACGTAAACCAGTATTGTGTCATGTTTCCTAATAAGCATTAAACATGTTTTCAAAACCTAACCCTCGTATTGGTAGTGTTTTTTATCACTGTCTATTTGAAAAAAATTAGTGCTTCATGCCTTTCGCGTTGGGGGTGGCATTAATTTATATCGCGAGACTGCGTGTTAGTGTTGCATACGTTCCTCAGTACCTCTCTCTCTCTCTCTCTCTCTCTGTCCTAAGTCCGTCTGTCCTTTTTAGGTTAACGTAGTGTATATAATTCATTAATGCTAGTATTTGTGTATCTAGGTCATTAAGCAGCTTGCGTATCTCAAGGTTTTCCAAGAAACACAGTACTAGTTGTCTTTTTAGAAACGCGTGTAGTTTTATGCAGACGGAGCAGAAAAAGGGGTTTTCTGGTTCAGCCATTATGGCATTCTACACGTAGGTGTACGCTATTGGAAAGCACGGGTCTTTCCCAGTCTTCTTTCCTTTTATTGAATTACTTCGTTAGGCTTTACATTTACTTTTTAATTTATACATGTGGATTTAGAATGTTTCACGACAGTAAGGTTTCCCCACCAAATCTTAACTGATAATGGTTCTCAGTTCTAGAGGAAGCTAACTGTGAAAGTATTCAGGATCTTTCAAGCCAAGTATTTTCACTGTAGTCTCTATCATGCACAAGGGAACGGACAGGCAGAAAGATTCAACGGGACCCTCATTTCTATACTGCGTAAGCTGGCCCACGAGAAACCTGATACTTGGGATCTCTACTTACCCGCTGCATTGTTTGCATACCGGGAAGTCCCACACAGTTCAACCGGGATGGCTTTGCAACGTTATTTGGCCGGCCCATCAAAGGTCCATTGGAAGCTTTATTGAGGACATGGACAGATGAGAAAGCACAAGAGACTGTAACCTCATCCTATCAGTATGCTAACGAGTTGACATCACGTCTGAAAACTGGCTAGAAATTAGTAAAAGAAACTCCTTCGTAAAGCCAAAAGGAATGATGCTGCATTTTACAATAAGAAGGCAAAGGATAGAGAAATAGCTGTTGGAGAGAAGGTGCTTCTTCTTTTACCCAGCAGTAACAACAAGCTACACATAGGATGGCAGGGTTCATATACTGTTCTAGAGAAGTTGTCTAGAACCAACTACAAGACAGACAAAAAGGAATGGAAAAAGTCTATCATGTTAATTTTTCAAGACGTACTATGATAGAACTGTTTCTGAAAGTGCCCATTTGATGACCCTGGTCATAACTACTGAGATGAAAAATGAACTTCTCACCTCACGGGAGTGTCCTTTAAGACCCTGTGAAACACAAGAGCAGGTAAACGTCAACAATCATCTGACGAAATGACAGAGAATGCAAATATAAAAAGTTCTGTAAAACCTTACAGACGTGCTAATGGACAAACTGGGGCGCACTAATTTCATGGAATATGATATTAAATTACTAAACCCAACACCGATCTGCATGGGAACATATCCAATTCCATTCGCCAAAGAACAAGCTTTAAAATGAGAAATCGATTACCTGCTGAAAGAAAATATCATATCTCACTCTGAATCACCTTACATCGCAGTGTTGTTTTGCTGAGGAAACCCTCTGGTGAACATAGACTCTGCATAGATTATAGGAAATTGATTGCTGTCACAGAGTCCCAAGCAGATCCATTGCCAGACACAAATCAAATGTTTGCTAGGTTGCTAGGTTGAACAAGCCAAACTATTTTTCTAAAGTGGATCTGAGCAAAGGGTATTACCAGATTCACGTCAAACCTGAAATTAGACCACTACTGGCCTTTAGCACTTCGGAGGGGTATTAAGAATTTAATGTGTTGCCTTTCGGTTTGAAAAACGCTCCGAGTATATATATATATATATATATATATATATAAATAGATATATATACATATATATATATATATATATATATATATATATATATATATATATATATATCAATATATATATATATATATATATATATATACATATATCTTAATCCGAATCAACGTTTTACCATCCATGAATATAAAGTCTTTCGAAATGATACGTCAGAAACTCAAAAAGGAGGAGGTGTGACATTTCTAGTTAATAAAACAAATATAATAACTGACTGGGAATCATTTAGAACAGAAAATTTTGAAGGAATAACTTTAACGGTGTCTACTGAGCTAGAAGAAATAAAAATAGTTAACCTTTACTGTTCAAGTCAAAACATAAACGAAAGAGATATCTCAGACGTGAATAAAAGAATAAATAACAGAACTATCATAGTGGGAGACTTCAATGCTCATCATACAGCTTGGGGAAGCAATGTAATAGACAAATCAGGAAAACTACTGTTGGACTTCATTGAAAACAATGAACAAATAATACTGAATGATGGATCAGTAACAAGAATTAACCCTTGTGCAAATCAACAAGACACACCTATTGATATATGTATTGTAACACCAAATCTTGCTAATGCAAAATGGGAAGTTATTGGGGATACAAATTCAGATCATTTACCCATTGTAATTAACACTAACAGATAATTACAAACCTAACAAACTGGTACAAAACCCGAAATTTTACTATAATAAAGCTAACTGGATAGCTCTTCAGGTAGAAATGGAAGAGATAAAAATGAATAATATAAAAAATGAAAATATAGATGTGGTTGCAGATAGTCTCTGTGGTGGGTTTTAATGTTAAGAAGAATGGTGTGCATATAGTTGTACTTGAGTGAGGTCAACTGTGAAGGTCTCTGAGGTAAACAATGAACAACTGTGTTACAGAGTACCTTTCTTGTTACCACCTTACGATCTGACTCTAAGTTATATTCTTTCTTGACTAGCGTGACTGAAAGCTACATACAGTGTCTAGGGTAATGTAAGAGTGATGCTATAAGAATTCAATACAAACACATATACATACAGATATTAAATGCTATTATGAACTTAACTAACACCAGTGGGTAAATTTATAGTTTAGAATTCTTTTTTTCTCAAATTTATTTGTCCTGGACCGAAATTTGTTTTGGCCAGGACCACAACTCAAGTGAATCAATATATATATATATATATATATATATATATATATATATATATATATATATATATATATATATATATATATATATATATATATATATATACAAATATGAATATATTTACATAAATAGGACCATATGTCCAAGGCACATTGTTACAATTAAAATTTTCAAATATTATTTCTTAATCTATGATAGTCGGCGTCTGTGGCCTAATGGATATGAACGCAGTTTCATAATCCAAATATACCAGGTTCGAAACCTGCTGCAGGCGGTTTGGTAGCAGATCGCTTTGTGTGGATTTTTAACAATGGTATAAGCGCCGTACCGTTCAGGAAGCAATAGCAAACTACTGAATGAAAACAATTGCCTAGAAAAATCACAAACAGCCAATAAAAGCTGGGGTTGATTGCCACGTCCTGTAAAGGATAAGCAACTAACTTTTTAATCTATGATAACTTCTGGTATTAGGAGACAGGTTGGGAATTTATCCTCATTCCAGTGTTCTTTTGTTAATCGGTCACTTTTGATGGAACTGTATTTATTATAATGGAGATCTGTTCAAAGTTTATTATGATAAGTTGTCCCAGGCCAGATATTATGACTTATCTGGACCCAGGAATCACAGCAGTTGTCGTAGAATCGGCCACCAGCCATAGTCACTTCTGGTCTTTCAAATGCTTGAGTACAGACTTAGTAAGAGGGACTCCTCACAATAGTGTAGGCTTTCTCATCTCAGGCAATTAGTTGACACCAGATAAGTGCCAGCAGAACCCCTGCAAATGAAGATATGTGCCTGTCTCAACATCACTTCAATTCCACCAAATTCACAAATAATAATACATGTCACCTTACCTTTTCATACTTCACATGGACGATGTCATTAAGGCATGTAAGGAGAGAACAAGATAGTATTCAGTGGGGTACTGGAAGATGAGACAGGTCTGTATTTCGGAGCTGGCATTTGCTGATGATGTTGCCCTGATTGCTAAATCAGAGGCACATCTCCAATTCAACCTGCAAGTCTGGAAGGAAGAGCTGGAGAAGAGAGGGATGGTCATAAGCAGCTCTAAAACAAAATCCATGGTGATATCACGAGAAGAAAGAAGACATCAGATTAAGCTGGGAGAACAGGTCCTGGAGCAAGTCGACGACTTTAAATACCTCGGAGCTATTATTGACCAAAAGGGAGGCATCAAAGAAGAGTTGGCCACTCGAAAATCAGCAGCTGGGAGACCTTTTTCAAGCCATAAATCGAGGATTCCTCAGCAAGAGAGAGGTTGGTAAGAAAACGAAGATGGCTGTATACCGCTCCACCTATGTCCCAGTCTTGACATATGAATGCGAGTCATCGGCAATGACTTCAACCCACAAAAGCCAGATCCAAACCTCAGAAATGAGGTATCTGAGGAAGGTGGTTGAAGTAACAAGAAGAGACATGGTACGCAACCAGACGATACGTCAAGGCGTTAAATCCCACCCCCTGCAGACCCAAGTAGAACAGTCCCAACTAAGATGGTTTGACCATGTCTGCAGAATGGGAGAAGACCGGCTACCACGACAAACATGGGAAACAAAGAGCAAAGGATCCAGACCCCCAGGACGACCCAGAGTCTGCTGGGAGGACAACATTAGACAATCTTTGAAGGACTGAGGACTAGAATGGAACGAGGCCAGGAGGAAGATAGCCGATAGGATAGTCTGGCGCTCTCTCTTCCAAACCTCTACACCTCACGGTAGAAGAGGAACGACTAAGTAAGTAAGTAATAATACAATTCAACAAAAGAACATGGTCAGTTCTTCTCTGACCAACCCTGCTCCTCCACCCTACTTTGATGGAACAATTTATACCAGATTCTCATCTTTTTCCTAATGGCTGTTACGCCTCTGCCATTTGCACTGATCTCTTTCTATAAAAAAGGATGGGTGATATGATTCATGATGCCCCCTGCATGTTCTTTGGTATCTACCTCACTCTGGTAGCTTATATACAATGGATACTTTATAGGCCCTAACAGTGGTTGCTGGAGTCCTATGTACTGACTAATCATGATGGCTTTTTATCTAACATTCTCTCACCTTATTTATTTTAAATAAAAGATAATTAATAGTCATCTTACCACAATATTCAATAAAAAACACACAAGTTATACGTTGACTGGCAATAGAATTACACATTCGTTCCTTCTGCCTTTGTCCAGACTGCTGAGATAAGTAGGGTCTACAGCTATGCTGCTCTCAACGCACCTGCTTCATCTAAGGTTTTTGAAAAATGGCGACAAAGCCTTATAATTTCAAACGCAGCTTTGGTAAGCTGGCCAATGATTTTTTCATCTCTCAATTGTAAATAAAGTCTTTCAAAATAAAATTCAACGGTTCCTACGTTACTCGGTTAGTATATTTTTAGTTTTGAGGTCAGACAATAATATTTCGCCTTCCTTCAAATTTCATCCAATCCAATTCACCGTACTATCTTAGTCTTTATTTCCCCTAATTTTTTCCCCAAAAATATGCCATAAAAAATTAAGCAGGCATGACTTGTCCTGACAATCTGCCCGATCCACTATAGTATTATTGCCAATATTTAGTTATTTAATGGACTATTTATGTAACTAACTACATATTCTTGGTCAGCAAGTCCTAAGGTACACGAATATATAATTTTTATGGGGCTAGGTGGCTTGGTTCAAAATTCCATATTTTTTTCTATGTTAGTTGTTTATTTCTAGACTACCACCTGTTCACTTCTTTTCCATGTACTTTCAACCTATTTACGAGAATCATCCGTATTACGTTAGAATTACGTCATTCTCAATGTGAGCTAAGCCTGTTTTCGTGACCCAAGTGTCTACATGTTCTAACTTTTACATCGTATTTTGAAATCGCCTTAGGCAAGGCTGGCAAGTTAGTTTTATTTTTAAAAAACAATGTGAGACGCGGTCAGCATTGGATCATCTATCCGTTCCCCACCCTCTCTCTACTATGTCTTTTAGGCAAAAACTAGTTGAACTCGGGAAATGTGGTACGTTTATTGTCAAGGTCGAATTTGAAACATAGGGTACCGTTTTGTTCGGCTAAGGCGTTATAAACTTATACTCTTCGAAGGCGTGGGTGACGACAACAATTCTCGACGAAAATTTTTTAGTACTATCCTATCTTTTACTTTATGCACTATAATGTTATATTCTAATTTAGATATTGTATTTAGAATTTCACCACAGTCTCGTAAAAGAAATATTACTAATAGCTGTTAAACATATACCAAATGCATATATGCTAGAACACATAATTCCAAACCGCATTAAGGAAACAAAAATAAATGAACATTGGAACAAAAATCCAGTACAATGGTGGACAGTTAAATGTACAGAAATTCAAAAACAAAGAAAACGTGCTCTACAAGAATACAGAAAGCATAGATATGAAGATAAGTTAGATATTTTTAAGAACCTAAGAAATGAATCAAACAGAATAATACTTAAAGCAAAAGAAAATCATTGGAGAAATTTCTGCCAAACACTGAACCCTACAACTAACTCTACACCAGATGAGTGGAATAAGTTAAAAGCCATTAAAGGCAGAACTAAACATATGATAATACCTAATATAAAAAGACCTGAAAGGGCAAAGAGTGACTGGCAGAAAGCAGAGGTGCTGGCCAGGTACTACCATAGAGTTAGTTCTAAGGAAAATCTAGGACAGGCTGAAGTCAACAGAAGAGCAACACTTATTAAAAAACTCAGTAAAGAAGTACCTTATAATACTGAAAATTTATCATATTTAAATGCAGATATTACAATGGACGAAGTTGAAAATACAATAAAGGACAAAACAAATACATCAGCAGGGCATGACATCTTGAGCTATGAAATCTTGAAACACATACCAAAAAGTACCATAGAAATTATAACATCCCTTTTTAACAAAATTTGGAATACAGGAAAAATTCCCAAAACACGGAAAACAGCAGTAATTATTCCAATACTAAAACCAGAAACAGATGCTCATGATGCCAGTTCATACAGACCAATTTCTTTAACTTCCCATCTAGGTAAAATATTAGAAACTATAGTAAATAAAAGATTAAAGCTTTATTGGAAAAGAATAATTTATATAATCAAACTCAGTCAGGATTTAGGAAGAACGGGTGCACTATGGATTAGATAATTAAATTGGAACATGAAGTAAAATCAGGATTTCAAAAGAAAGAAAAAACTGTGGTAGTATTTTTAGATATAGCTAGGGCTTATGATGAATGCTGGAGAGAGGATGCTCTCTTTAAAATGAAGAAGATAGGAGTAACCGGTAAAATATATAATTATTTAGAGAATTTTCTGCACGATAGATATTTCACTATTCAGATAAACAATGACAGATCAGAACTGTATGAACAATAAAATGGAATACCCCAAGGATCAGTAATGTCTTCTTCAAATTTTACAATAATGGTAAATGATTTAGGTGAGGAATTTAATGATATAACAAATAAATTGTCACAGTTTGCAGATAATGTTGCTATATGGAGGACTGGGAAACATCTGCCAAAATTATAAAAGGATCTTCAGAAGCAAATAAATAAAGTATGTAAATGGATGACAAAATGGGGTTTTCAGTTGAATACAAATAAAACATTGGGAATGATCTTCAGTAAAGGTAGGGTTGTAAAAAATACAATTATAGCAGAAATACTTAAGAAAACAAATAATATAGAAAATATTAAAATCACAGCCAATAAATATATACAACAAATATCAAAAGACAACATTAATGTGTACACAGATGAATCCAAGGGAGAGGATGGCAAATTGGGGATAGGAATATATATTCCAATATAGAAAATGGCAAAAGAATATAGCATCACGGAAAATACATCCATTTTCACTGCAGAGATGGTGGCAATACTAAAAGCACTAGAAATATTCTCTAAAAACCCTCCCAAAAAACTTATAGTTTTAACTGACTCTCTTTCAACAATTAAAGCACTTAGAAACTTACGAGAATGTAGTAGACCTGAAATAGCAGAGGAGATATTTCTGGCTACTACATACTTATATTCCAGAGGATGTTCAGTATTAATTGCTTGGATACCTTCATATGTTGGCATAGAAGGAAATGAAAAGGAAGATAAAGAAGCCAAGAAAGGTAGATCTGATAAAAATCTAATAAATGTAGGGACGAGTAAATCAGAGATTATGAGCTTAATTAAAGATTTAATAACAGAGCAATGGAAAGCAGCGTGGGATAAAAATCTGAAAGGAAGTCATGCATATAAGATGTTCAAGGCTCCAACAAGAACATGTCAGATATCTAGGGAAATGAAAATTCCCAGTAATAAGAACCTTCTCAGACTACAGCTGGGAAAAGGCTATTTCAGAATAGAAGAACCTTACTGTGCAGTATGTCTTCAAGACAATAATATAGAACATTTCCTATTAAAATGTAAGAGGTATGAACAAATGAGAATACCAATATTAGATTATTTGCAAGCATCCAACTTACCTATAAATATAGAAGAGGTGTTAAGAATAAGAGTTTCTTCTTGATTTTGTGTGTTTTTTTTTTAAATTAATAAAGAAAAATAACCCGTTCAACCTCTGATGGGTTATAATTAGGATATATATTGTTTTCAATTCCAAATAATATGAACAACTGCCGATATGAGAAAGTGACATCACATTTGTCAAATCATTGTAAATAGGGACAATCACAATAAATAAATAAATAAAAAAGTAAAAAAATAAAAAATAGAGAAACCAAAAACAAACAAAATCAAGAAGAAACTCTGAACAAGAATAATATTAAAGTGGAGGGGTGTAAAGGCCTGATGGTTCCAGTTATATAACTGACTTTAACAGATATTTAATTAACTTTCATCTGTTAAAAGTCATATGCATTGTAAGAACAGCATCAGACCTTCACATTCCCAGCCACTATATATTAACATTTGTTTGTGTTAAATATTGCTTGACTATATTATGCAGTTCCCTAGGTCTGTCTTTTTTTTTTAACTCTGATTGTCCCTATTTACAATGATTTGACAAATGTGATGCCATTTCTCATATGGGCAATTGTTCATATTATTTGGAATTGAAAAATATATATCCTAATTATAACCCATCAGAGGTTGAACGTGGTATTTTTCTTCATTAATTTAAAAAATAAAATTGTAATATGTTTGTGTCGGTCACATAGTTTTGTTCCGTTTCCCGTTGTCAAAGTGGTAAAGTCATACTTTTAAACCAGTCAAACGTCTGCGTCACTTGACGTCGTCATTGTCACTAAAGAAACATTTCAAGAGATCAAACATGTTTGTTATCATCATTTATTGAAGACAATTTCAGGTATGTTACTTATTTTATGTATAACTAATTGATATTTACTTTTAGTTTACTTTCTGCCTTCACCTATGTGCGTGAAGCGTACAGTGGAGCTGAAGTTTGCATTCCGGAAACGAGACCGTGTTGTTGTAGACTGTCTGTGATATTGTCTATTCACTGCCTCTTGGTCTGCCCCCTGCTCTGAACCAAGATCTTCTAGTGTTGTAGGTGAGTAGTGGTAATTAATCAGGGTCAAAATCTCATGACATGACCTCTTGATTTTCTATGTCTCTATTTAACTGATGTACGATGTAGTTCCTACAATGTTTCTAATGTTAACATTTCTCTTTCTGGCTCGCCTGGTAACATTAATTGCTTTTCTTAAGAGTCAATCAATCAATCAATCAATACCCTTTATCTCCCCGAGGAGCATATGCCTTCAACATACACATGCAACGTCTTCCTGTCCTGTGCCATCCACTCAAGTTCTTTCCATGTTTTCCTCATCATTTTCACATTTGTATCCAATTCTTTTCTCCATGTGTTTTTTTGGTCTACCTCTGCCTCTCTTTCCCTGTGGATTCCAGAACAAGGACTGCATTGTAATGCTATCAACAGGTTTCCTCAATGTGTCTCCTATCCATCGCCAGCGTCTTCTTATCAACTCTTGTTCCACTGGCACTTGTCTGGTTCTTGTCATTGATTCCACATTTGTGACTTTGTCATACCATTTCAATCCTTCAATTCTACGCAAGCACCCGTTTATAAAAGTCTAGCTGTTTGGTTGTTGTTTTTGTTGCTCTCTACAGGATGTTATTTGTCCTTGCCTGTGAGTTGGCCAATGGCCATGATTGACACTGATAGCAAAGAGTTAGTAAGAATATACTGTTTATCAACTGTCTTTTAATTTCCATACTGATATTCTGAAGTTTTAGTAGGCGTGACAGGTGGTAAGTCACTACTCTGGTTTTTTTAACATCTTGTTTCAAGTTCTCAGGCACGTTTTCCAAATTCACGATAACTCGTTGATATACTGGTACTGGTCTTATTACTAACTGTATCTACATATGTTTGCAACACTGTCTGCTTCTTTATCTCTGATTTCTTTTACTTGCATTTATATCGTTGATAAAGGTTTTTTTGAAGATTCCCGTAAGTCTTTGAACAGACAAAGAAAGAATATCACTTGTGCACTCTCAAGGATGTCGTATACGGTGATTAATGTGAGGTTGTACATTGAAGATAGCAACCTCTTCATATTGACTAATGTGAGGTTTTACATGAAGATAGCAACCTCTTCATAGTGACTAATGTGAGGTTTTACATGAAGATAGCAACCTCTTCATATTGACTAATGTGAGGTTGTGCATGAAGCTAGCAACCTCTTCATATAAAACAAAGTGCACTCTCAAGGATGTCATATACGTGACTAATGTGAGGTTGTGGATGAAGCTAGGAACTTCTTCATTATGACTAATGAGAGGTTGTACATGAAGCTAGCAAACTCTTCATATTGACTAATTGAGGTTGTACATGAAGCTAGCAACCTTTTCATATAAAACAAAGTGCACTCTCAAGGATGTCATATACGTGACTAATGTGAGGTTGTGGATGAAGCTAGGAACTTCTTCATTATGACTAATGAGAGGTTGTACATGAAGCTAGCAAACTCTTCATATTGACTAATTGAGGTTGTGCATGAAGCTAGCAACCTTCATTAAAACACCACGACTCCGATTCCTGAAATTTTAGAAGTCCCACTTCCGATTACAATTTGCTACTAGTCATATTACATAATATGGAGCGGAGTCTGGACCCTTTTTACCCACCACGACTCAACTAAGTAACGACCAACCCCCACGACTCACGACTCCACAGCCCTGATCTCGTAAATTAAATCTGTCTCATTCTTCTCGCATAAGCATACAGTTTCCGTCAAACGGGTTGGT
The DNA here is from genome assembly GCA_024509875.1 of Oreohelix idahoensis. Lineage (NCBI taxonomy): Eukaryota > Metazoa > Mollusca > Gastropoda > Stylommatophora > Oreohelicidae > Oreohelix > Oreohelix idahoensis. The sequence continues at coordinate 174,933 of JAMPIV010020323.1, forward strand.
TTAAGGTCATGTTGTCGAAATGATACTCTTACATAGTTGACATTCATGGTAGACATATTTCACTCTTTGCTTGCTGATGAAATCCTTGAATGGCCCTCTTAGTTCACGTGTTTGTTTTAGATCGTCAGCTGGTGTAGCTATAATCTCTTATAAGACCTCTTTATGGCCTTTCCCTTTTTCGTATTTGTTTTTCAGTAGTCCTAACGCTCCGTTATGGGAAATTGTTTTAGTAAAGTTAGTTATTTCTTAATTTTACTTGGATAATGTTCGGATTAGTTGTAAGTGGAGTCAGGAGGAAAAAGGTCGGGGGGGGGGGGGGGGGGGGGGGGTGGGGGGGGGGAGGGGGGGGAGGGCGCAGCTGGGGGGGGGGCTGGGGGGGGGGGTGGTAGGTCGGGGGGGGGGGGGGGGGGGTGGGGGGGGGGGGGGGGGGGGGGGGGGGGGGGGCGGGGGGGAGGGGGGGGGGGGGGGGGGGGGGGGGGGGGGGGGGGCGGGGGGGAGGGGGGATGGGGGGGGGGGGGTGGGGGGGGGGAGAACAGTATTCTGATAATTATCGCAAGAGTAGTAGTAGAAAGTAGTAGTAGCTGTAGTAGTAGTCCCTTCAGTCATGACTGGCTATAGGAATGCGCCCCTCAGGTGATAGCCCTCAGTTGCTTTTCTTTGCCTGCTGTTCCTTTCGTCGCGTTTTTTTCTCTACTGCTTGTCGTGAGAGCTTATTTTATCCAAATCTGAGGGTGATGCCGTAGCTATAACCTTAGTTGCGATCAGCAGCTTCATCCTTTCAGGTTGCTTGATTTATGCCCCAGTCTTCGCGTCTCTCTTCCACACATCTTTGAACCTCAGCTGCGATTGCAAATGTCTCATGAAATTAAACAAATGTATCTAGATTAACAAATCTAACGTCCAATAGAAAAATCAGAATTCAAATGTCAAGTTAGTCCTATTGTATGGCTCTGAGACATGGCGAACAACAAAAAACAACAACCAAAAAACGTCAAGTCTTTCGCAAATGGGTAAAAACATATAGTCTCAAAGCACAAACTGCCGGAAAGGAGTGAAGCGTTAGAGATTTCGGAATGCTAAATAAATCTTGGAGAGATGAAGTAACCAATTCCCCTCCTCTCTGCCTTTGCCTATCCTGACCCAAAAGTAGAATCAGGTATCTGATACAAACTAGATTTGCTGACTTTCTCACTGAATGTAATTAACCGTTAATGTTATTAGTCTGTTTACACCCAATGTTGCGAGTGTAGTGGTTTGGTCTATATCATCGCCACACAGGCTAATTCAATATATGTGTGCTGCTGACCTGTCACTGTGTCTGGAATGTTGACCTGGGTGTGTGTTGATATGTTCGCACACCACAGTACGTACATAAGGGTACATGCAGGAGTCAAGAAGGGTTGCAAACGACTGGAACAGTTCGATACTGTTTATTCCGTTACAACACAGATACGATGACATAAATGACACACATTCGACAGCAAAACACGAATCATAGTATATAATTTCCACACTGCATCAATACCTAATACGGCCTGTCCTAATCCTGGACTTATAATAGCTTAATAGCTTCATACATCTCCACACTGCAGTTAATATATAATATGGCCTGTCCTAATCCTGGACTGATAATAGCTTAATAGCTTCATACATCTCCACACTGCAGTTAATATATAATATGGCCTGTCCTAATCCTGGACTTATAATAGCTTAACAGCTTCACAAATCTTCATACTGCAGCTAAACATAATATGGCCTACAAAAGTACCTTAATACACAGCGAAGCCTGCATCACCCGGCAGCTTCATTAATCTTCAAAATATGGCCTACAAAAGTACTTCAATACATAGCAAAGCCTGCATCACACGGCAGCTATAATAAGGTTCATATGGCCTAAACAAATCTTCACTGCAGTGTATCACATAGGCTGTACACACAGCGAAATATATAAGTCGACATTTTCTCAAATCCTACGTAGGCATACATTATCCAAAAACACTGGGACTCGACCTACACGGTCCACGCCCAAAACACAACTCCCTCAATCACACACTAGTCCCGCCAAAAAACCCGTCACGAGATTCGGTTGTCTTGAACACCGTTCTCGATAACACATGCAGACTAGCGAGCTATTCACATGACTCAAAACAGTACAGAATAAATACATTAAACAGCGTTCACACGCTTATCTGTACTCTGTCACCCGAAAAAATAGGAAAAGATAATTCTATCCTAAAGTCAAACAAGTATCCGCTTAATCAAGCGTTGCAACTCGAAATTTAATATGTTCAAAACATTCTAAAGATTACTTCCCCTTCCATAAGTTCCACCTGCAACAATTACCACCCGCTCCGGGAAAAAAAATGATTCTATCATTTTTTTTGAAAAAATTAACTCCCAAAAACGAAAAATTTAGAAGACAATTAAGCTCTAACATATGCCTACAAAAATATCTTATTTTAAATCAAAATTAGATATTTACAAGAAATATCAGCATTAAAGTGAAAAGTGGCAATTAAAGCATACAGCATAATCAGCTAAGTATAAAAAGAAATTAGCTAAATATACAAATATGATCAGTTTCAGTTCCAAAATTAAGTTACGTATATTTAGTACAAATCAAACCGAAAACAACCAATCGAAAGAGAAAACACAAGATCAATCAAAAAAAGAATGATCTGTAAAAAAAAAGGAAAGTAAGAACTCAACAATACCATATACTCATAATTAAGTTGGACAATTACATGTAAAATAAATACAACTGTCAAAAGTAGATATATCATATAAAATCATATAACCACTCCAACAATACAAAGAATAGAGGTATAAGTGTTGAAAGAAGACAAAGTATACAAATAGAATCAAGTAAAACGAAGATGAGGTACGAAAGTATAAACAAGATATGAAATCCATACCGAAAAGACAACAGAAAAGAAGGAATGAAATGAAGAATAGTTACCAAAGACAGATAGAAAGCAAAGGCACGAACGCAGAGAAAGTCAATAACGATACATACTAATAACTGTTTTGATCAGATAACCTATTCAAAAAAAATATATAAACATGATCGAAAGGCACAACACAAAATATCAAAGTATATCTATACTAATACCATCAAAAAATAATTTATAACTAAACAAAACCTAATAAGTAATTTAACTAAGTTATAAGAGTTATACAAAACTAACATAAATAAATTATAGGCATCGAACAAACAAGTAATAGCATTACTATAACTAATACGACCAACGCACAATCAAGCGCTAAAAATAAAAAATACATCATAATAAAAAACAACTTTTTACAAGAACTAATCAAACTACATATCAATGATATCACGAAGTCAAATGCTGGGCACACCCAACAAAAAATTACAATGCCAAAAAAAAAAAAAAAATCATTTTTTTCAACAGTACCGTACAAACATATTTTTTTTCTCGATAAGTTACATAAAAACAGTATTTAATTTTTAAGTAATTCAATAATACTTTAAGTAAAGCCTAATAATGAAATCAATATTTTAACAAAATGAGTGAAATATAAAACAAAAATCCTATCTCGAAGAAACCTTTAAATCAACACATGTAAATTTAATTTATTCTTTAAGTTCTTTCTGCTGACAATTACGTTCAGCTCCGTAAAATGCTATTTAGCTATAACTCTATCTCTTACTCAAATCGATAAGATATACATTATAAATAAATCTACACTTTGTTGCTAATATGAAATATAAAAAAGGTTCTATAAAAATATCTACAAAAAATAAGTTTTTTTTTTTTTTTTAAATAATCTGCTAGGAAAATAATCTGCATACCTGACTGGCAAGAAAATCAAGTTCTGGAAAAATCGAAGTTTCACAAAAAGTTAACAAATCCAAATACAAGATCATGTATGATACATGCAAGCTATTTTCAAAATTACATTTCACAACATACCAGATAATACACATCTTCTCTGTATGTTCTATATATTAATTAATCATGACATCAAAACATGAGAAAAATATAAATTAAGTGAATAACGAACACTCAGGACTATCTAAAAGTAACCACTACATCAACACAATAAATGAGTTTGTGCAATCTCATCATGTACAAAACTATCCTAAACAACACAGTTGCAAAAATTCTAAGTTGAACAGAGTAGTATAAAGGATAATAATTACATACTACACATTATCAACACAATAATATATAAATAGCATAAAAATGTATTAATACATCATCAAAATACAGACATATAAATAACAATAAAAAATTATGGCAATCAAATGATGCATAGAAATAATCATTACAACAAAATTATATGTTATTTCAAAACAACAACATGTCATGTACTAATATAGAATACAAAAATATTTACTATCTTCACATTAAAAAAAAAAATAAATCAGACGCGAAGTCTCCCACTCTCTTGTAAACATGCTTGACCTTCAGAAAGCAATACCTCAGATTTTAGTTTGACGCTGACAGGTTTCGGTTGACTACTCGAGCGGAAAGTTGACTCACATTTCTGACCGTCAATATGTCACAGAAGCCTTGACCCTTATCGCAACGTAGCTTCTGTCAACAAATACAAATGAAAATTTCCATTTTACTCAATAGTGAAATTTAATGAAAAAAAACGTAGAAATCACGTTTACAATTACCCAGTACCGGCTTGTGTAAAAACCCGGTCTCTTCACGATGTCACTAGCTCTCTCTATCACATGTAGATATCATAGAATTCTTGGGGACAACATAACCGACCTTGAATGTCGCCGGTGCCTTACGCTGAAACAAAGTGTTATATTCACAACAACAACCAGAGCAGGCAATAGTATTCAAGCATCCACTGTTATTTTTACTCTGTTTACCTTGATTATAAATGACTCTGGGCTCATGTTGAACAAAATTAGCACAATTGCGCTTATTATTTGTTCTATGATCACAATACTTATTATTACCGTTGTCTTGTTTACAAAAAATGACTTTAGTCTTTTGTTTAGGAACATTACTCTGGTGATGTAAAGCAACATTTGAAAAGCTATTATCTCTATCATACTTTCCAACATTCTTACAATCAAAACTTTGAGATTTGTTAAATTGTCTACAGTATCTACGAGAGGGAAAATTATTATTTTCTGATCTCCCTTGGTACTGTTTAATCTTGGGGTTATCTCTCTTTCTAGAACTGTTTTTCTTTTCCCTTATGGGAATATATTTACCAATAGTTTCAAACTGACTGTGCTGAGTTTGACAACTGCCAGAAACAATAGTATCTCTATTGTTCCGCATATGGGTTTCATCTTTGGAACAAGTAGTAATAGTCTCAACACCCGCTATTAATTTCTGAGTATTTCCAGTAGTAGAGAAATATTTGTTCTTATGAATCTTGACCTGAAATTTATCACCTATCTTTTCCTGACCAACAGAACTGGCTGTTACACAAGAATCTTTGTTGGTCTGACGCCAAGAATTATTACTGGAACTACCAGTAATATTAGAACTTTTAAAGTTGTATTTACCACGATAAGATCTATCTTTACCATGAATGAAATCTCTCTGAGCAAAAAGTGTATGGGGTTGACTTTTCGCAACTTTCTGTCTATCATTGTGAACATTGACAGAAGAGCACCTTTTGTTTTTCAAAACCATATCTAGTAAGCCAAATATTCTTTCCCTTGCTTCCGCAATTTCATTATCTTTTAAGTGAAATCGTTTCACTTAACCTTTTATTTAACTCCTTAACAGCCAAAACTTTGTCGCTTTCTTCTGCTAGTAAATTTTCAATTTTAGCGACCTTCTCTTTCTCAGCCGTCAACTCCACTAATGTCTCTTTCTCTAACTGTTCTTTATTTGCTCTCAACTGAGTCAACTCTAGTTGTAGTGACTGAATCTTAATATAATCATTCCTATTATTAAGCTCATCAATCTTTTCTGGAATCATCTCATTCTTTTCTTCCTGCTGGAGACCAAGATTCGCAATATCATCCATTAAATCAAGAAGTGACTCTGTATAATCTCTATCACGTTTATCGGTCTCAACTTTCAAATTCTCATAAATCTGTTTATTTTGTTGGACCTCCTGTGTAATATTTTCTACCTCAATTTGCTTATCTTTCATCTGGACTTCCAATTGCTTTATCTTCAACAATGCTAAATCCAAACTTGCCTGCACACTAGCAAGTTCTGAGTTTGACTTTTGCAATTCACCCGTAAGTCTAGACACTGTTTCATGTACTTTACTCACTTCAGCGGTACTCTCTAAGAAGTTTTCCCTTTCCTGTAGGGCACTCCGTTTGTTCCTTCTTATTTGCTCCTCATCTTCTAACTCCTTCTTTTGACCATCAGAAATGCCGTATTGAATCATCTTGTGTATTCCCCTCCTTATGTGATCGTGTTTTAACATTAATATAGTTGTACAGAAATCCGCGAAATTCCCAAAGTAGCAAATCCGCTAACTCTTTAGCCATCATTAAATGAGGATGAGACTGAAAATTCTCCTCAGCAAAATATTTTAGCGCTCTTGACGCATTGACCAAAAATCTGTCTATCACATGTTTCCTCAAGCTGTGGGCCTTTTAATTGTTGATAATCTCTACCTTCTTCCCACAAATAAGCCAATATAGGCCTCATATCCTCAGGATCTATCTCATCATCATCCATAGTGATTCACTTACTTAATCCAATATATCTAGTAATCACTTATAGTTATGACAAATTACTGTCCCAAAAGGTTGGACAATTAACTTTCCAGCTCACAAAGCCAACTATTTGTCAAGAAATGAGCTTATTCCTCAATTCTGTATCACCAATTCCTTTTTATAGCACCTTTATCAAGTCACATCATTATCAGGAAAATCGACATATGTCAACAGCCATTAACACCTATGCATCAAATCTTAATCATATGTCAAATTAGACATAAACAACAATAATAACAAAATGAGCAATTAGGGAGGCCCAGCGACATATATGAAGTGACACAATTTACACAAGACACAATCACTTATCTGTCAATGATCCCGCTTCTTTTCCGCCACGACACTGGATATCACATAGACTGCTAAAACCTCCAGTGCGGGAAAGCACTGCAACTTGATTCGTTTCTCTTCAGGTAATTTCGTCAATATGATATGTGCTTAACAATGCACAAGTTGACAGGAACCATAATACAGCACACACTGCAACTCTTGACTCTTCTGTAGTCTGAAATGCACACGGCAACTCCGTGTATCATAACATCTTGAACTTGTGATGGTGACAACTGGCACAGGTAACCCGAATATTGCAGAAATCTGTCACAACCCGTACAAATGCTGGTACAAATACTGTCCAAGTCTAATTGAACTTCCTTGACCACTGCAGACGTTGTTGTCGTCTATAGGCATGAAATAGGACGTCAATTGCTACTGGTGTAAAGTTGCCTTCTACCACGAATAAAGCGTGCGTCGTTTCTCAAATGCGCCACCCAGGCAGATAATAACTAGGTCACAGTTCTGAAGTACAGGAGATTCAAGCCACGCCTACATAAGGTCAATTATAACAAAGTCAAGTGTTCTACACTCTTGTCACGTGCAAGTCATATATATTATTTTCAACTTGTAGTGACTGATCCTCTAGATATGTTATGGTCTGGTGGACAAAATTTGATTCACTTTATCCTCTTGCTTCAAGTACATATCACTGTAGAGGTAACAATTTCTTAATCGTATACGCCACTCAGGCACATCTTAAATGATATCCAATGATACGAAAACTACGCCACTTAGGCTATCGACGCGAATAGTCGTAGATGTCAGATCCTGTTGACTGTAAACCACCATAAATGTAACCGAGTGGTTTCAGTATGAATGTTATTACTGGCCATAAATGTACTCGCATTCGCTAGCAATAACACGAAATCATTATAACATAATTTCCCGGGCATTGCATCAATACCTAATACGGCCTGTCCTAATCCTGGACTTATAATAGCTTAATAGCTTCATACATCTCCACACTGCAGTTAATATATAATATGGCCTGTCCTAATCCTGGACTGATAATAGCTTAATAGCTTCATACATCTCCACACTGCAGTTAATATATAATATGGCCTGTCCTAATCCTGGACTTATAATAGCTTAACAGCTTCACAAATCTTCATACTGCAGCTAAACATAATATGGCCTACAAAAGTACCTTAATACACAGCGAAGCCTGCATCACCCGGCAGCTTCATTAATCTTCAAAATATGGCCTACAAAAGTACTTCAATACATAGCAAAGCCTGCATCACACGGCAGCTATAATAAGGTTCATATGGCCTAAACAAATCTTCACTGCAGTGTATCACATAGGCTGTACACACAGCGAAATATATAAGTCGACATTTTCTCAAATCCTACGTAGGCATACATTATCCAAAAACACTGGGACTCGACCTACACGGTCCACGCCCAAAACACAACTCCCTCAATCACACACTAGTCCCGCCAAAAAACCCGTCACGAGATTCGGTTGTCTTGAACACCGTTCTCGATAACACATGCAGACTAGCGAGCTATTCACATGACTCAAAACAGTACAGAATAAATACATTAAACAGCGTTCACACGCTTATCTGTACTCTGTCACCCGAAAAATAGGAAAAGATAATTCTATCCTAAAGTCAAACAAGTATCCGCTTAATCAAGCGTTGCAACTCGAAATTTAATATGTTCAAAACATTCTAAAGATTACTTCCCCTTCCATAAGTTCCACCTGCAACAGTATCCATTACAACTGATTGACTGCAGCATGACACTGTAGTGTTTCCAACCCGCCACCTATGCCGCTTGAGGCCTACGCGCTAACCACAGACGCTGTCATAAACGGGTGCTTGCTTACATAAAAAGACTAGTTGTATTATCCATCATATTTGTGGGGTGTGAGGTTTTGTGAAGAAATGTGACAATATAAAGAAAACTGAGACAAGAGAGGTGGAAGTGACGGGTAAAAGAAATATGTGAGGTGACGATGGTAATGATGAATATAATACTGGTTATTATCATAAATAAGAAGACTCTAGGATGATGATGATGGAGACAAGAAAATATAAGTGGAAAATAAAACGCAGATTCGTTGATGGAGAGGGAAACATGACTTCTAAGTGGAGAAGTAAATGTTTAATAAGTGGTGATGAATACACGTGTTTCTGAAAGTGGAAAAGAAAACGTGGGACTCTTAAGAATAAAACGTTGTTTTGTAAATGAAGAAAACGTGAATTCAAAAGTTGAGAAAAACAAAAAGTGCGTTCACAATTGCAAAAGATTTAAGTAAATTAACAAGTGGAAACAAAAACACAGTTTCATAAGAATGACAATGATGTGTGTGTATGTCTGTGAGTGGTTGCAGTGTTAGTTTTTTCGTAATATTTTTAGCTTTATTTTATAATTTGACAAAATATGTTTCTGAACAAAATTGCACTACAGCGAAATAATTTAGGTTTTATTGAAGTCCTATTCTCCAATGGGATCTAAAGTGTATTGGAAACAATTTAGATTTTGTTGAAGTCCCATTCTCCATGGGGATAAAGTGTACTGGAAACAATTTAGGTTTTGTTAAAGTCCCATTCTCCATGGGGATAAAGTGTACTGGAAACAATTTAGGACTCGAGTAGTTTCCGGGTATCTCTGAGGAGACAAAGAAACAATAAGACTACAGCACGATCATGCATGTCGTACAACGAGACGAAGATAAGGTTGAGCGTGAGGCTGGCAATCTCATCGTGTAAAACAAATAACCACACAAACGACTGCTACAAGATCACGTGACTGCTGAGTGCAGGCTTCCTAAAAAGGGGACCAGCTGCAGTGAAAACAATTTAGAAAATGTTTAAAATGTGGTGGGGAAAAATTGACCACCGTTTTACTCCACACAGCCAATCATATAACCTCACACATGGCTACTTAAGACGGATTGACGATGCTGATTCTAAAGTTTCGCCACTTACAGGTGGTCCTACTGACAATCCAGATTTCTGGAACCTGGTCTGGTACGTCTGAGTTCATTCATGTTTTGTTATTTTTATTTTATTCACCGTATATTTGCTCTAATAAATGTATTTCTTGTGTGACGCTTTCCTAAATGGTTGTCTCTTAATTAGATGTAGAAACTTTATTGCCTTAACAAAATTGCCGAGCAGAAACACTTGAAATTACAGTTTACAACAGTGAAATGTATATATGCAACCCTGTTCCGGACCCTCAGACAGCCAATGATCTTTTTTCGTCTACCCTTGCAGCCATTCACTCTCTCGGCATTTTGGATCACCTTAGGTATGGTGGTTAAGGTCAATGACTCAATTCATGGAAAGTGGAGCCCGAGTATTTAATACCCGGTATAATTAAACCCATGATTTAGGAGTTGATTGATGGATGATTGAGCAAATACCACTCACTAATGAGTTCTTATGTGTTCTTTTAACTCCAAGATCCTATGCATTGTGGAATATCAGTGGTCATCCTTATATGACAACCAACTAAGCACAATACTATAGTATAAAGATGTGGAAGTGACCCACTGTCTTTGAGGTTAATTACACCTCATTGACTCTTGAAATCATCCACACACTTTCAGGAACTCCCTCTGTGGTGAAACATATTGAGAACCCAGCAGTGCACACTAAGCTTGGAGGAGTCTTTTGAGCCCCAGGCGTAACTCTGGCTTTTATCTGGTCGTCTGCATGCAGGAGAATCTCACTATATACCCATGATAGGCAGGGAGAGCTGAGAAGTGGCTCTGTGTCGGACATCACCATTTCTTGGGAGAGCCCAGAACCAGAGCCCAGTAGTTTTGGATGGCAGGGAATGCGCAGTTTACCACATGTTTCTTCCTCTTAGCTTGAGACGAGATGTGATGATCCTTTAAATGCAAGACAGGCTGGAGAAACTAGAGGTCATGACTTCATCACTTTTTGAAATGACAGAAAAGTCACAGGAAAAGCATAGATATACAGTGTAGATAAATCCGAGGAGCCTTACACTTGGAACTGGCTTCAAAAGAGCGAGAAGCTCAGTAGCCCTAGTTAAACAACAACCACTACTCCAAGATCATGTGCCAGTTCAAGTCTTAACGAAAGGCTATATATCTGCCTACACGACGAGAACATTTGGCAGAGCTCTTGCAGGAGATTCCGTACAAACCTGATAAAGTGAACTATCAGAACTGCCCCATTTTTGCCTTGAGATTAAGTGGCACCAGTATTGAAGACCATGAAGTTACCCTCACCGCTGTCACTACCTCCTTTCTTTTCTTTCATGCCTGAGATTGGAGCCTACCTCCATACTTTATCATTATTAATAATCATAAACTTCATTACTACTATCATCATTATTCCCTTTTTGCAACGTATTTAGCGGGGCAATATCACACCATATGATCCATTAAAAGAAGGTTTGTACCAAAAGCCTATATATATATATATATATATATATATATATATATATATATATATATATATACTGAAGCACATTAAAAACGCAGCACCTGTATAATCCAGGAACAGAGTGTGAAATGTAAATATAAGTGTTTACAAGTTTACATATTTGAATCTTTATTCATTTTCCTATGAATCCATGCTGGTCATTAATTTGTACATTTGATTGTTATGAAATTCATTGCCATCTGTGCAGGCAAGGGAGAAAGCCAAAAATGCAACCAATAAAAAAATTCATTCACACTATCCTCAGTATCTGGTATGTCCACCGTGTGCTTGCAAACAAGCTTGGCAGCTGCTCCGCATGGAACGCACAAGTCTCTGAAGGAAATTCCGGGAAATCAAGTCCGATTCACGTGTAAGAGCAGCTTCGAGCTGTTGCAGATTAGCTGGAGAACCTTGCCTGTAGACTCTGTGTCCAAGCTCGTCCCACAGATGTTCTATAGTGAAAATGTCTGGTGATAGGGCAGGCCAATCAATCGTCACAATGTTCTGCTGCTGTAGATATTGCTGCGTAATGCATGCGGTGTGCGCACGTGCGTTATCCTGCTGGAGAAGCTGCAAGTCTGGATAATTTGTGAACGCAGGAGCAACCAATGCATCCAGAACCTCATCTCGATATGTCACAGCATTAACATTTCCACGGAAGACGTGAAGAGGCAAGCGATGTTGAAAACTGAATCCTCCCCAAATGTGAATACTGCCACCTCCAAATCGGTTGTGCTGACGAACACAGCAATCTGCAAAGCGCTCTCCACAACGTCGCCAAATCCGCATACGTCCATTAGCAAAGGATATGTTGAATCTGCTCTCGTCTGTGAATAGGAAAGCATTCCACTGCAGTCTAGTCCATCTGACATGTTGCTTTGCCCATTGCAGGCGCTGCTGACGATGTCTGTGAGTCAAGTTTGGCCCAACATAAGGTCGTTTTGCAGTAAGGCCTGTATCTCTAAGTCGTCGTATGACTGTCATTCGAGAGACTTGCCCACGTCTAGCCACTATTGCTCTTGCTGTTTGATTTGCCGGGAGAGAACGATTCCTTAGGGGTAGTAACTCGTGGCTGGCCACTCCGAAGTCTATCCCGGGCACTGCCAGTGGTTCCTTAACGTTCATTGAGACGTACAATAGTTCTGTGGTGGCAATTCATCCTTCTGGCAATGGCCCGCGAGCTCATTTCGTTCTCCAACATACCAATGGCTCGTTGGCGGTCGTTTTCAGATAGTCGTGGCATTTCAAGCACATGTACTGGGCGTTTTGTCTCAACGGCCTTTTTATACCGAGTATACTGCCACAAGGCGTACACATTTTCAGGGTCATAGCTGTTGGGAATCGTGTTGCACGTGTAACTTTAATTGTTTTCATGTAGTCTGTACACAAACCCGTGGGTTGAATCATGCACTTTCCATTCCAGCAGCCATTCGCTCTCTACCTCATGAAATACACGGGGAAAATCCATTCCCACACTTTTTTTTCCAGCTTCTCGGCATCAGTTTATATAATAGTCGTGCGTTTTTAATGTGCTTCAGTATATATATATATATATATATATATATATATATATATATATATATATATATATATATCTATGTATATATATATATATATATATATATATATGAAATATCACGGCTCATACGTTTGCTTTCATAAATGTAATAACTGAATCAACTATGTTTATTTAGTTTTAAAATAACATGTAACAAATTTGATAATCAATTAGTAATAATCGTTTAAAATAAATAAAATGCTGGTGATTTTTATATCGGAATCAAATGTTCTCTTTACGGAGCTTTAGGGTGAGGATATAGTCAGAAAATTATGTCCATGTTTTGCCGGTGCTTTTTTTTTAAGCACTTATCTGATATAAGGGAGTCCTGCAGCTGGGGTTTTCGTCACTTCTTGGTGATGAGTCTACTTCTCTCACAGGAGTGACTTAGTAACTTCAGTACTTCGAACCGTCTGATAGCTTGTAACCACGAACATTTCGACAAAATAGAAAAACAAATTCCTCTACTACGTACATTTGTGGGCTGCCAATTAACAGGCGCATTCTCGCTGTCAACCCACCAACGTTAATCTCTCAGAAGAATTAAATTTCCGAGTACACAGTGTAGCTCAGGGAAGATGAATAAAATTCACCATATTCCTCTGGATATTAACTGGGAAAATGTTTCTGGACAGCGCGAATACTGATTTGTCTGAGTTACAATTAACAAAGTGCAAATATCTCACAAAATATACACTTTAGGCAGATGTGATGTAATCATCAGTCATCACTGCTCTATTTGGAATCGGGGGTCGCCTCTGCTGTCGGTGTTCCGCACGACTAGCTAGAAGAAGTCACCAGCGCTTGCTGTAGTGATTTATGGATATATTGATTTCATTAGTTGAGGTTGCCTGCCTCATATATAACCCCTTAGTAAGAAAACATGTCAAATTTACATTTGTAAAATAATTGTTACACTTACCCCTAAGTTTTGGGAATACACAATCTCCTCGCGCAGGTTAGAATGGACACGAGAAATTTAGGTTAAATGTTCACGAACCACTTGGTGTGAACATTTTAAATCCCTTTTATGACGGGTGAATCTGCGAAAGACTTGGTCTGGGAAAGTTTCTCTTATGACGCGTGATCAAATTCCTAGGTTTCCAGTCTTCCTATTTTAAGACCTAGTCCCTTTTGTTTTTCAATCTCTGTATTTATAAAGGCGGGCTTACTTTTTAAGATTTTAAGTTTCCTAAATACTTCGATCTGTCACTTATAATATAGGAATTCTAAGTCCGATGTCTCTCTAGCTTCTGGGAGTCGCTCATATGACGTGCGCTGCAGTCTCTTTGTACTGTGTTTCTGATTTCGCTAGATTATATGTTCAGTTCTTAGTTCACATACCAGATGGTGCTTCCGTCGGATGTACCAATAGGATCCGTAGTTTTTCCGGCTTAAACTACTTGATACTGCCGCATGCCAATTCTGGCTCAGTATTTTTCTTGCTCTTTCTTCAGCTCAGTTATAGTCTCGTGTTTATCTGAGTTTATCTCGTGTTCAGTTTGTGGTCACTCCTGTCGTTTCAGGTATCCGTCCATGAATTTATTACAGAGAATACAGTCTGTACGTTTTATGAGTTCTAAGGCATTACTATTTCACTGCCATGTTATTTTCGGTTATTCCCAGATTGTGGCACTGGTTGGTTCGGACCATTTTGTGAATTCAAATGTCGATGTACGCTCGACAAATGCGAAGATAATGGTGAATGCATCGATGGCGAGATGTGCGTGGAAGGATGGTTTGGTCCAAGCTGTCAGTATCGTAAGTAGTTTCAGCGCTGCCTGTGCAAATTAACATACTTCTTGACATAACATTTTTCTAGCTTACAGATAGCAAAACAAGCGCAAAATTTAAATGATTCAAATCAACCATCCAAGACGTAAGAAAACTCTCTGTTAAGGAGGTTAGCCAAGCACCTGTGAACAAGCCGAAAAACAGTAAGAACTGATGGCTCGTAATATGTGGACAGGAAATATGTGGATTGTTCGTAGAGTGCAAATATGGAAATGGTATGGCAAGAACACCAAGGTGGACCATACCGAGTCGGCTCTAGGTTATTTGCCGCCCCTGGCGAACGCATTTGTAGCTCCAAAGTAATTCACTCACACATACACTGTATGTATACATATATATATATATATATATATATATATATATATATATATATATATATATATATATATATATATATATATATATATATATATATATATATATATATATATATAATTTATGTATTGGTTTAATTTTTAGTAGCCATTGCGTTCTGGTGTTCTGACCTTGGTTGAAAGCTGAGTACATCGCAATAAGAAGGCAAACAGCGCTCTCAGCGAAATAAAAAAAAAATACAATGACACTCACGCTCAAGCAAATGAAACACGCACAATGCTGTGCTCATACCAATATAAGCATTAACACTCATGTACAGTGAAATAGAAAGGCAACTGAAAATTAGGTATGTTTGCATTTTTCACAGAAATACTACTTTTTTCGTTATGCCATATGTTACGTCACTCAATTTTCTTGATACACAATGTTTGCCGCCCTAGGCGACTGCCTAATTCCCCTAATGGTCATGTCATCCCTGGAAACAGATATAAAGAACCTTCGTTGTGGCTGTGAAACAAGAACAGAAAAATACTGGCATTAAATAGGGCACTTACTGAGTAACCATGGTGATGACATTCCAAGGCGGTTCTGTTCAGAAATCCACAGGGAAAGAGAGGCAGAGAAATACCCCAAAACAAATTCGCAATAAAACTGGAAGCAGACACAAAAAGGATAAAGAAAACTTGACAAAACCACCAGTTAGGGACATTGGACAGAAAGCCTTAGCATGAATTTATTGACGGACTTTACTTCAATCACCGGTGTGTTACCAGGACCGAAAGGGGAGCTAAGAACAGTAACACTGTTCCCTACCAGGCGTGTCGTAAAATAGCGACTAGGCAGGGTCAGGCACTGGGCTCCTTACCCTATCCTGTAAAATATTTTGACCACAAAAACGTCAACAACTACAGACATTCATAAATGGGTGGTTGCGTAAAATAGAAGGATTGACATGGCATGACAAGGTCACCAATGTGGAACTGATGAGAAGAGCCAGGCAAGTGCCAATTGAACAAGAGATAACAAGAGCCAATTGAACAAGAGATGACAAGAGCCAATTGAACAAGAGATGACAAAAGCCAGGCAAGTGCCAATTGAACAAGAGATGAGAAGAGCCAGGCAAGTTCCAATTGAACAAGAGATGAGAAGAGCCAGGCAAGTTCCAATTGAACAAGAGATGAGAAGAGCCAGGCAAGTGCCAATTGAACAAGAGATGAGAAGAGCCAGGCAAGTGCCAATTTAACAAGAGATGACAAGAGCCAGGCAAGTGCCAATTGAATAAGAGATGAAAAGAATATGCTGGAGTTAAAAGGACACACACTGAGGAAACCTGTTGGTAGCATTACAAGGCAGTCTTTGTTATGGAATCATCCAGGAAAGAGATGCGGAGGTGGACCAAAAGAATATTGGAAAGAAAACTTCAGAAGTGAAAATGTTGACTTTGTTTGAGAGATTAGAAAGAATAGCAAAGAACTTGAGCTGATGGCATGTGACAGGAGTACTTCGCATGTGCTCCTTGGGAGAAAACATGTATTGATTTATTTTTCAGGAAGACAAGTGGGTTTTGAAGATGATTGTAATAAAAGTGCCAGAAGAGATGTTGAAAATATAGCAACAAAAAGTAAACATTTAGAATACATGCTAAACAATGTTTACTTTTGTGTATAACGTCAGTACTTGCTGTGTTCTAGATCTTTTCAGGTGTTATTGAAGACGGCAAAATCCACCTTCTCCGTTGTGCATTATTATTGCTTATAATAATAATAATAAATTCTTTAAGCACCAAACACGGCGCATAAGGCAGAAACCAGTGCTCTCCAGGTTGTTCGTTGTGACGCCACTCCTCTTAGCTCTTGCACATTATTTAGGCCCAACGTTCTTCCTTCTCTTATTATTGTTCTTCTGGGTGTTTCTTTTGGTCTTCCTTTTTTCCTCTTACCCTCAGGAACCCAAGTGAGCGCCTGTAGTGGTATTCTGTTGTTTTGCATTCGTAGGACATAACCGATATATGACCATCGTCTTTTCCTTATATAGTCAGAGACATATTTCTGCCTAGAGTCTTCTCTTATTTGTCGATTAGTCTTGAATTCTTTCCAACTGATGTTCATGAGTTTTCTAAGACATTTGTTCTCGAATGTATTCAGCTTGTTCTCCAACGATTTTGTTATTTTCCAACTCTCACAGCCGTATGTTAACACTAAGATAACATTTGAATTAAACAGACGAAGCTTGGTATGTATATTCAATGATCGTAATTTCCAAATGTTAGATAATCTATTGAAGGCGCTAGCTGCCAAAGCAATTCTAGTATGGATTTCACTTGTTGTGTCACCATCCTGAGTCATTTTACTGCCTAAATAATTGAAACTTTCAACTTTCTGTAGTTTTTCCCCGTTCAAGATGATATCAAAGTTCTCGTTAGAAATGTTCATAGCTTTAGTTTTAGAGGCATTTATTTGGAGACCTATTTTAACTGAGAGATGTTACAAATTATTTACTGCTTCTTGGGATTGTCTGGGTGTTGAATTTAAGAATGCTAAATCATCTGCAAAATCCAGGTCCCCCAGGAATTTTCCATTTGTCCATTTTATACCTAATATTATTGCTTCATCATCATCTCATCTCAACCCATAACCCGTCATGGGTCGTAGGGGTGCCATGGTGGAAGCATCAGCAGACAGGGTCCTCCACTGCTCTCTATTCTCAGCAATGCGTACAAGTGTGGAGAAACCGTGTCCTGCCCATTCTTTGATGTTATCAGCCCAGGATTTTCTTTGCCTTCCTCTTCTCCGTTTACCTTCGACTGTTCCCTGGAGGATCGTTTTCGAAAGGGAGTCATGACGAGTTATACCAATCGATTTACACAGATCGATATGGTTGATTTATAATCGTAGAGAGCCTCCTGCATAATATGTTCTAGATATATATTAAAGAGCACTGGTGACAGGATACATCCCTGGCGAACTCCTACAGTTGTTTTGAAAAATTCTCCAATGTCGTTGCTTGCAAAAACAGCACTGCTTGCGTCCTTGTATAGTGCTTCAATGATATCTATGATGTTGGTATCAAAATTGAATTTTCTCATTATTTGCCATAAGCCTTCATGCCAGACTCGATCGAAGGCTTTTGTGAAATCGATGAAGTTATGGTATAAATCATGTTGATGCTGGAGATGTTTTTCGATCAGTAATCTAATATTGAAGATTTGTTCTGAGGTACTTCTTTTTGGTCTAAAGCCAGCCTGTTCCTCTGACAAGATTTCTTCTGATTTCTGTTTTATTCTGTTCAAAAGTATCCTTAACATCACCTTACTTGGATGACTAATAAGGCTAATGGTTCTGTAGTTCTTGCACATTTTTAGATTTCCTTTCTTTGGAAGCGGTATTACTAATGACTGCGTCCATTCTTTTGGCCATTTTTTTGTACTCCATATCTTCTGGCAAATTGTTGTCATGATTTTTACTATATCTGGTCCTCCATATTTCCAGAGCTCTGCTGGAATATTATCCACACCCGGTGACTTCCCTCCTTTCATCGAACATATAGCCTCTTCCACTTCTTCCCGTAGTATTGCTGCATTTCCGAGTTCTCTGTTTTCGCACTTGATGTTGTTTAATATGCCTAAGTCAGTGTCACGTTTACAGTTATATAATTCTTTACAATATTCTGTCCACCTTCTGATTACAGCTGTTTTTTCATTGAGCAGAGCCCCATTGCTATCTTCTATGACAGTTACCCTGGGCTGTTGGGGTTTTGATAGTCTTCTTAATGTGTCAAAAGCTGCCTTGCTGTTACCTTTTATTAGCCCCGTATTAATGGACTCACATTGATCAGCTCCCATTTTTCTTTGGCCTGTTTCATTTTCTTTCTAATATTTTTATTCACCATACTGTATTGCCATGCTGCTTCAGGAACCTCTTTCTTAACCTTTTTCATTTCCCGCCGTGTATCACATAACTTCAGAATGTCATCTGTAACCCATGGTTTGTTTATTTTCTTTCTTTTACCAAGTATTTCTGTTGCTGATTCAATGAGCACGTCTTTCATGTTCTCTGTGATTGAGTTGATATTATCCTCCAAAAAGTTGAGAGCTGCGAATTTTCCTCCAACAGTTGCCTCAAAGATTCCCGCGATTACTCGATCTTTCAATTTGTCTAAATTGAATCTTAACTGAGAACATCTGTTTTGATTATAGTTCTTTTTGAGTTTAAGCTTGAGCGTCATCAATACCATGTCGTGATCACTACCAATGTCGGCGCCAGGAAAAGTCCTAGTCTTGGCTTTATTAATGCTGGACTTGAATCTTTTGGATACAAGAATAAAATCAATTTGGCCATGTATCTCAGTTTTTGGGGCATGCCACGTTGTTCTTCTTGATAACTTATGAGGAAATAGTGTATTTGCAAGGGTTAGTTTATAGTTGCTGGCAAATTCTAGTAGCCTTAGTCCTCGATCGTTGGTTTCTCCTGTCCCAAATTTCCCCACTGTGCCAGCCCAGTGACCGTATGCATCTGGCCCTATTTTAGCATTCCAATCACCTAGCACGATGAGAAGATCTTTCTTTGGAATTTTCTTAATTGCTTCATCCAGATTGTCATAAAATGTATCAATTGCCTCATCCTCATAGTCAGTAGTGGGGGCATATACCTGTATGATGGAGATGTTCTTTGGATGTGCTGCAATACGAATGGTGATAAGCCTGCTATTTATTGGGGTGCAGCTTAATTGCTTAATGTATCCAAAAGTGCTGTAAACACAAAGGTCAGACCAGGGTTGTGAAGTCGGCCGAATCATTTTCCAATCCCAACTCCGGTCCTGAAATTGGTCTCCCGACTCCGACAAAAGCTTTTTTTCTCTAGTCATAAGGCATAACATTATGCACTTATATTGAGTTATAAGTATAAATATGCCATATATGTGAATAAATGAATACGTGGCTTTCGTGCATTACATGTTTAATTTTTTATTCACTTAAGCAATAATACAAGACAGACACTCTACAAACTTTTTAAAATAGGATTTTTGTTTTAAATTAAATAGGTTCTCAAAAACAGGATCGCTTCTAATAAGTCCGGCTTCATTGCTGCTATCAAATCGGTTTTGATTACTCTGAGGGCAAAAAACTAACGTTCCATATTGACGCTATGTTGAGCATTTCTGCATCTTTTTATTAAATTGATAAATTGGCTTGTTATTGGCTGACCCTTGGAGTCAAAGCACATATCGCACCATTTGGAACTCTATACTATGTGCTTGGATTGATAGTATTGTATTCCAACGTCCCGTCCGTGATTGACTGACCTCAGAAATCAAGGAAAGTGTGGCACAACTTGATGTAATCATAGACAGAGATTTCCTGAACTCTTGTCCCTTCTAATTAATACCACGTAAGACCATTTTGTTTTGTTTTTAACTCACTATTTCAAAACCTTCGAAAGGTACTTTTTACTTCCGTTGCTTAAAATTTAAAAAGTTAATAATAAACAGTAACTTTAAAATTGTATTTGAGTATCCACCGATGCGCCCTTTTTCGTGTGTGGATCAAACATGGATCTGACTTGGCTTACGTCTCGTATTTATCGGAGTCGGGACATTTTTAACAGATTCCAACTACAACTCCACTTAAAGACGACTGACTCCACGACTCCGACTCCTGACTCCACAGCCCTGCGTCAAACTTGGATACTGACACGCCATTACATCTGTAGTAAGACATGAAAGTGTACCATAATCTATTGAAGAAGATACTTGAGCAGACTATGTTTCTTTGTGACAAAGTATTCCTATCGTTTTCGTCATCTACCAGTTCTCATCATCGTTCTTATCTCCTGTTATTTGCTGTCTCATCATGTTTAAAGTAGTATTTCCTAATCACTGCTTTTATATAATTGTAGCTTTAATCACCTTTGAAAGTTCCCACCCTTATGTTACCTTTTAAAACTTTACTGGCTCGTTAGACAAGTTATTGTTTGGTTGTGTAGGCAGCCACCTTGGCAATAGAAACAAAACCGTTTGAGGGCTTAATCCCGTTTTCAAACAAAGTAAATGCCACCACATTTGCACACATTGGCAGGCGAGCCGTTTGTGGTTGACAACACAGCAATCGAGACAGACACAGGACTGTTAATTACGGGATGGAAGAATGTTTACGCGTGGCATAGAAACTTAGATGTTGTATAAGTAGCGGGACAACGAAACATGAGATTAAAGGAATCCGCCTGCGCGCAAGGCAACAATGTAACAGTATGTCGCAAAAATTGACTTTGTGTCAAGGGGCGGACAATTTATGTTGCAAGCGGTCAATCCAAAACCACGAAGTGTCCCATCACCGGAATCCAGAAAGCAGGTGAAGAGTTGGTTACAGGAGACCACCCACCTATAGTGTTTGAAGTTCACTGAAATTGCACGCAAGCGTGCAGACGTCGCAGGGCAAGATGGATGGCGAATTAGTGGAGGAAAGAACGGCGTCAGAGGGCATAATCCAAGAATTCCAACACATTAGCAATCCAGAAATATAACGACACGTTTTCAAGAAGTCAATACGGTTTTACCAACAATCGCGCATAAGTGGAACAGTGAGTTTTCCCAGAGCTTTGCCTGATCACAGCCTGTTCCATAATTTCATTCGTGCGTGAGTTTATAATTCATACAAGTGGAAATTAGTATTTTACAGTGTTCTTAAAAAATTTGCGAAGGAACTCCTGTTAGTAAATTTCAGAAAATCTATTAAAACTGTCACGGAATAGCCTCCCCTGCTTTGCAGTAGTGGTCCAACAGTGGACAAAACTCAAGAGTATCTAATATGGATCTTTAGAGATGTCTACCGTCGCACATGATTACACTTGGCAACGTTGTAGATAGAAGGATAATGGCGCTTCTATCTCAAGGGACTGTTCATAAGATATATCAGAAGTCACGAACAATGCTGCTTTGGGCAGGGCAATTGTTAACTTTTATCTTATCCGCCGCCTTTTATGAAGAATTAAGCAATTATTAATGTCAGCTCGTTCAAGCCCCCACCCTGATTTACTCAGTGAAATTCTTATTATTATATTATAGCTCTGTTTAGAGTGTATTTAGTAACTTGATTGAGACAAACATGCAGTACATCCTAAATGATTAAATCGACGTTAAATTTGTATATTAACAAATAACAGATTTAATAATCACTTAGATTTAACAAGACTTTAAAAGAATGAATAATGATATATCAGAAAAATTTTCATCACTGGTGTGATGTAATGAGTGTTTTATGTAAGAAGTCACTTGGCAGCTTTTAAGTTTGACATAGCTGCAAATGGTAGGTTCTACTCCCGCTGTGTTTTTGAATTCTGTGCAGATATGTCACTGAAGTTCTCGCGTCTCTGGTCAAGATTGAAGGCGCAGCACGTTCCAAGTAAGATGGAGAGTAACTGCAAAGCTATTCCCGCGTCTCTAAGACCCTCTGATGATGGTGTCTAGCTCGTCGTCAGTCCACTTCTACCTTCACTTTTTCCAGAGATTAGTACCCTCACTGGTACCCCAAAGCCAATCTTGGCTCACAGACTGTTTGCTCAGAGGAATAAAGGCACTTGGATAAGCCTCTTACACGTGTTTTTATGGGTTGTTATTTTCACAATGAATTCCCCCTTTGACTCTGTGATTTAGATTCGTCGGATTCCTGGTGTCCTTGTTAAATGGTAGAGTTTATTCTGGGCTCTGTCGTCAACATTGCTCAAACAATGGTCCGGTTCCGATATAAGAATCTTGATTCTAGCCTCTGGCAGGTTCTGGTTGTTATCTTGGCAAGCAATTCTCACAGAGAACTAGACTTGCAAAAATGTATCAGATTATATTCACTGTCTTCCAACGCATTTGTTTGTTACGAGGTAAGCAGGGCTCCAATCGTTTCAAACATGCGTGTTTTGTGGGGTAATTTCAAATATTTCCACTTAGGAACAATTGTGTGCATAATGCAGATGTTACCTCTCCCACATATGGAAATAAAACCTCGGATTTCCTTTTATGCAAACTCACACACATACACACATCTGTAAACTCATTCGACAATGTGTTTTAAATGTAACATCTCACTTTCCTCTGACACGGGTGGACCAAAAATGATTGTCATTCATGTCTGTGTAAAATGTGTCGCACAGACAAGTAATCTCTTTATCCCTCACTTATGCAAACAAAACTAAATGCCAAACTGGCCAGGCCTGTATAGGTGTTTACCTGCGTTAATCTCCTCAAAGCTGTGAAACGCCAACCCCATGTGATGCCTTATTACCAACAATGAGTATCAAATGATTTGACAATATCAAATATCTGCTTGATACGAGAAGAAAGAAATGTGTCGAACTTGAAATTCCAGTTAATCAGTATGTACAACAATTGAAAATGAGTACTGCCGTAGTGGAGAAGAGATCGAGAAGAGGTCGCCTCAATCTATCCTGCGACAAATACATTTTCCTGTCTATTATTTATGATTTCATTTTGCACTTAGCCCCATAGCTAAATGTGCAAAAGACTGTATTTAGTACTTTTATTCCTTAATTGTTCATTAAAACATTTTTTAATGATTTATTTAAAAAAAAGTTATTAATATATTTATACTTCACCTTCAACAAGATTATTAGATCATCAGTGCAAACTGTCATATAATGTATAATGCTCTATTGTATCGTCAGTCCTGCAGAAATCTGTTTGGCGTGTAATCGGAAAAAAAATTAACAGTGCGGACATCAGGAGTTCAATGATAGGACTTCATACACTTTCTACGTTAGAAGACAGATCTGCACGATCTCGTTTGTGCTCCTCGGTAGTGCGGCATTTTAGTTATCTGTTTACAACGTGCCCATAAGTTGATTCGCAATATATATATATATATATATATATATATATATATATATATATATATATATATATATATATATATATATATATATATATATATATATATATATATATATATATATATATATATATATATATATATATATATATATATATACACACATACATACATACATACATACATACACACACATACCACGCACGCACGCACGCACGCACACAGACAGACACACTCACACACACACACACACATATATCCAGTTCAAAAGCGTATTGCCCCAATCAAGTTAAAGCACGCACAAGTTGATTCTCCAATATTTGAAGTTTAACTCACTCAAATGCGTACTTCATTAATCAAGATCACATACTCACACGCTGATGAGTCTATGTTGTATATTAAGATCCCATAACAACACACAATATATATATATATATATATATATATATATATATATATATATATATATATATATATATATATATATATATATATATATATATATATATATACTGAAGCACATTAAAAACGCACCACTGTTATATATACTGATGCCGAGAAGCTGGGAAAAAAGTGTGGGAATGGATTTTTCCCGTGTTTGTCATGAGGTAAAGAGCGAATGGCTGCTGGAATGGAAAGTGCATGATTCAACCCACGGGTTTGTGTACAGACTACATGAAAGCAATGAAAGTTACACGTGCAACACGATTCCAAACAGCTATGACCCTGAAAATGTGTACGCGTTGTGGCAGTATACTCGGTATAAAAAGGCCGTTGAGACAAAACACCCTGTACATGTGCTTGAAATGCCACGACTATCTGAAAACGACCGCCAACGAGCCATTGGTATGTTGGAGACCGGAATGAGCTCGCGGGCCATTGCCAGAAGGATTATGTGCCACCACAGCACTATTGTACGTCTCAATGAACGTTAAGGAACCACTGGCAGTGCCGGAATAGACTTCGGAGTGGCCAACCACGAGTTACTACCCCTGCGCAAGATCGTCATATTGTGCTGAGTCACCTAAGGAATAGTTCTCTCCCGGCAAATCAAACAGCAAGAGCAATAGTGGGTAGACGTGGGCACGTCTCTCGAATGACAGTCATACGATGACTCAGAGATACAGGCCTTACTGCAAGACGACCTTATGTTGAGCCAAACTTGACTCACAGACATCGTCAGCAGCGTCTGCAATCGGCAGAGCAACATGTCAGATGGAGTAGACTGCAGTAGAATGCTGTCCTGTTCACAGACGAGAGCAGATTCAACATATCCTTTGCTGATGGACGTATGCGGATTTGGCGACGGTGTGGAGAGTGCTTTGCAGATTGCTGTGTTCGTCAGCACAACCGATTTGGAGGTGGCAGTATTCACATTTGGGGAGAATTCAGTTTTCACCATCGCTTGCCTCTTCACGTCTTCCGTGGAAATGTTAATGCTGTGACATAACGAGATGAGGTTCTGGATGCATTGGTTGCTCCTGCGTTCACAAATTATCCAGACTTGCAGCTTCTCCAGCAGGATAACGCACGTGCGCACACCGCATGCATTATGCAGCAATATCTACAGCAGCAGAACATTGTGACGATTGATTAGCCTGCCCTATCATCAGACATGTCCCCTATAGAATATCTGTGGGACGAGCTTGGACGCAGAGTCTACAGGCAAGGTTCTCCAGCTAATCTGCAACAGCTTGAAGCTGCTCTTACACGTGAATGGGACTTGATTCCCCGGAATTTCCTTCAGACTTGTGCGTTCTATGCGGAGCCGCTGCCAAGCGCTTGTTTGCAAGCACATGGTGGACATACCAGATACTGAGGATAGTGTGAATGAATTTTTTTATTGGTTGCATTTTTGGTTTTCTTCCTTGCCTGCACAGAATGCAATGAATTTCATAACAATTAAATGTACAAATTAATGACCAGCATGGATTCATAGGAAAATGAATAAAGATTCCAAATATGTAAACTTGTAAACACTTATATTTACATTTCACACTCTGTTCCTGGATTATACAGGTAGTGCGTTTTTAATGTGCTTCAGTATATATACGCTCTCTTTCTTACTGTCAAGAAAACTATACCTTCTTTTAATTAGAAATCCCAGAATCCTAGGAACATGAACTCTAAGTCACAGTGTGATTCTATTTCCAAAGTAATACCTCAGACCTTGTGTAAGAGGCATCTTAATCAAGTTGCTTTAACTATTTCTCTGAGTCAGAAGTCAGTCTGCGTTCTCAAAAGATATTTGGGTCGGTGGTAACTTTTGGTGGTGCTACATATAGAAGAGGTGAGTGGTATACGTGGCTTGCAGTCCTAGCTAGATACCTAACGCAGGCGGGCCTTGACAGACGCTGGACCATCTTCACAATTACTCCACGATAGTACGAGGAACGTGTTTGCGGCCATTAGACTTAGCCAATGACGAAAGTAAATCGTCCATAACCTGCAAAGAACAAGCATCGGCTAGAGCAAAAACCAACCGACATTTCACTCGCAGCTAAGTACACATTCAAAGCTGCCAAGTGAACTCTCTATTTTCAAAACAGAAAGAACCTTTCAAATCAGATAATCACTTAAGAGGAAATTTTAAAGACTCGATCTAAATTCACCTCACCCGTATTTATTTGACAACTGTTAACGATAACTGACTATTACATTTTTATTCTTCGGAAATATACAAATTTAAAGTTGTATTTAGTCATTTTGAGGGAACGGACTGCACCCGTATGTCTGTGTCATTTTAAATATTTATAACAGAGCTATTTAAGTAATATATTACTTAATCACATCAGCTGGGGACTCATCACAGTTCTAACTCATGGAACGTTAGGAAAGATAAGAGGTTTACATGGCCTTTATCCTATCAGCCATAGTACTTGATTTCTTTAAATTCCTATGAGGTTGCCTAGAACTGAAGCACCATTCTTCATTTCAAATCTCTGCCGAGTAATATTGAGAAAAAGGTAGACACCTTTAAAGAACCTCAGTAGATACTCTGAACTGTGGCCACTGTTTGACCATCACTGCAGAGCAAAGTGAGTAAATCCGAGTAAATCCAGTGACAACAAGTTAGCACTACTACATGTGCAGGTGTCTCATTTTTTTTTCTCTAACCTGCAGCACTCGAGCTTTCCAGCTCTTTTGGCCCAATGACATGTCATTGCGAGTCTGAGGGGGGGGGGCAGTGAACTTTCCTTCCAACCCGGTCAGGAGCTTTGCTCCTTCCCATCCACACGGGATTTATGTGCAGGAGCCGTTCAGGTTATTCAGTCAAATTTCCGGTCGTAAACATTCCTTCAAACGCTGACGCCCGGGTTGGAACCATGAAAACCTGGTCGTCAGTACAACGCCATAGCCATTACACCAGCGCGGCTCCTGAGGTGTCTCATTAATAAGCACTCGTACAGCCCCGTTGATCGTTAGCTAGTTATTTAATGTATCACACGTGTGATTTGTGTTAAATATTTACACATAGGCAAAATCCTTCATTTAGGAGGTTGAGAAGGCTTTTTCGTTATCATCGACATCAGGGAAAGAAGCTAATGTCGTCGGGAAATAGAAAACATGTCATGATTTATTAGAAAACACTATATTGTGGAGAGCATTCGTCTTCTCTTCTTCTTGTCGTTATCCCTAGTAGATATCTTCCTTTCTTAATAAGTCAATGTCTAGAGACCTTCTTGACAACATTCAATAGATCATCCCCATCATACTGTAGCAGTGTGACCATTTGTGCCCCGCCCAGACTATCATACCCGACAAGAATAAACTCTTTTTGTATTCGTCTATTTTAGGAAACTCTACAATACGTTATTAAATTCATGTGATTATCGGAAGTAGAACTTTCGTCAGTCAGTTGTTTCTACTTTTTTACACTCTTAAGAAGAGAACAGTCATGACTGCAATGTGTCAGCCTTCTTTTGTGTTTTTCCCTACTCTAGGAATTGAGCCCACTTCACATTGGCTGTAAGATCCTAATTCCCTGCTGGTCTATTTATCCTACCACGCTGAGGCAGTTTTAGAAGTAGCAATTTTGTTGCATATAAATTATTCTGTTGAATTTCATAGCCGACTCTGTCTGTTCCAAAATCAACAAGATGTCCTGTCTGAAGGTTTCTCTAGACTTTCAAGTGGCCATGTTCTTGACTGGCCCTTGAGTGGTCCAGTTGTTCAGTAGTTCATTCACTGAGGATGCCACTTGAGCTCTAGCACCTAATTTTTCTACACTATGACTTTTGCTATGGCCGCCTCATGTCTCACATCCATGATCCGATCATTATATATGACCATACTGAGTGCACCAGTTTTGTTTTATATAGAAAATGTAGTTCTAAGCAGAACATGATATAAGCTTGCATGGCTGAGTACTTCATGAAAGGAGATTTACGAAAAAAAAAAAAAAAAGAACGAATGATACGTTCTCTTCTCTCTTAGTCTGAATGCACGCAGTATTTCATGCAACCGATTGTATTTTCTGCATTTCTAGAACGTTCTAATTTCTAACACATCATGTATTATCTTAGGTGATTTGGTCTACTTCTCTGGTCAATCAGCTCTGACATGGCTGGTGGACGGGAATGTTTCGACATGCAATATGAATACACAACTTCGGACTGCAACTGTGACATTTAATCAGTCTTTCATTTTCACTTGGTTGAGATTTGTTTCCTTTGCACCCAGTAAGTGCATATAAAGTTTCAAGTCTTCTAGATAGTCTAGTGTACTGCATCATTTCGTAATGATTAATTTAGTCATAACTACCTTTATATGGATGTCCACAACGAAAAATTTTTGGTTGAATTTGTTTGGCTATGTTCATCAAACTGTTTCATTCTAATAACTTAATTTATGGCAGTGTTAAATGTGATACAGTTTTAGATGTAGACTGTATTTGGCGCAGCTACTGAAAACTAAAGGAGAAAATGGCGCAGACTAGCACCTATTCTACCGTTGCTAGGAGGCTAAATATGGCAAACACCAATCAGATAAGAGCAGCAAGGCAAAGAAAATAAAGGACTTCCCAAGCAAGACATAATCATCGTTTTCCTTCGCCCTCCTTACAGAAAATTGAACCACAACTGCAGGTGTTCCCCATGCAGGAAGCCTGAATCGAGCAGTCACATGTTCTTGTAGTGGTAGTGTCTGTGGTAACCTGCTTTACGTGATGAGGTTTACCAGCCCCATGCATAGTCTCATAGTATTGGCCTGGTACGACATGCATGAGGATACAGTAGTCTTATCATTTCCTTGGCCCTCCCCCCCCCCCCCCCTCCCCCAGGGAACTACACAGGGAGAATAGACAAGGAGACAAACAATGAAATAAAAGCGTTAAGTTGTCCAGGTCTGCCTCCGAGAAAAAAAGTGTAATGAGAAATCAGATTTGGGAAGAAAAGTAACATATAGATTTGATAAGAGAATATAAATGAAAATCTGAGCAAATGAGAGACGGTTCTGTCTTCAGGACTTCGTGAACTCAAATGTCGAGGTATATTGTCGCTGAAATATTGTAAACAAAAGCAAAAAAAAAAAAAAAAAAATCCAGGATGTCGTTGTCAATATAATTAAAGCCACATTACCTTTCAACTATCTCGGAGCAATCACAAGTTCTTTCCCAGGAAATAAAAAGTTCTAACCAGTGAAATATTTGTCCAACCCTATGACGCGGAAACGTGATATATCACGAAGACTTTTAACTCTAGTCTGTAGTGATGGTAAATCATTGTCTGATGCCTCTTTTGTATACTCTACGTCAAATATCTATGTGCAATTACGAACTTCACTTGTAGAGACAAATAAGAGAAGACTCTAGGCAGAAATATGTCTCCGACTATATAAGGAAAAGACGATGGTCATATATTGGTCATGTCCTACGAATGCAAAACAACAGAATACCACTACAAGCGCTCACTTGGGTTCCTGAGGGTAAGAGGAAAAAAGGAAGACCAAAAGAAACAATAAGAACAATAATAAGAGAAGGAAGAACGTTGGGCCTAAAAAATATGCAAGAGCTAAGAGGAGTGGCGTCACAACGAACAACCTGGAGAGCACTGGTTTCTGCCTTATGCGCCGTGTTTGGTGCTTAAAGAATTTATTATTATTATTATTATTAATCCAAATTATAAAATGCGCTTCAGAAATTTTAGACCAGATTTACAATAATAAAAAATATTTATAATTTAGTATGTTATAATTTTTCTAACACTAAAATGAAGATAATAAAAACTATTTTAAACATACGGCTTTAATGCGCTAAAAACCCAAAAATATTTTTTCAGGGAGTTTATAGCTAGCAGTCAAGAAATGTAACATGAAACTGACAAAAAGAGTGGGGCGCTGATTCTGCATGAAATTAACTTCTGCTTTATACCATTAAACACTCGTGGATAAAATATTTCTTCTTCTTTCATACAGAGTCGCCAACCGTCGAAGCAGTCAGTGGCCATCACGCATGGTGGCGTCTTGTAAGGCAGCAAAAAATTGACTCGACTTTGTTCGGTTGGCGACCATCCTTCGTACAGTTCCCCAACTCTGGTTCATTCTTTGCATCTCGGCCTCCACAGTTCTCCGTCAAGTTGATTTTGGTCGGCCTCTCTTTCGCTTTCCTTCAGGGGTCCATAGCATAGCTGTTCTTGTAATGGTATAAGGGTCCCTTCTGAGGACGTGGCCAACCCAACTCTCGGGTCTGCCAGCTTTGATGGTGTGCATGCTCTCCTGGTTACTCCGAATAAGTAATTCTTGGTTGCTGATGGTATTCGACCAAACGATTCGGAGAATGTTCCTTAGGCAGATTGTGGGCAAAAACGACCATTTCGACATTTCCTTCTCTGTTACACTCCAGCATTCCGCACCATATAGAAGCACTGAAAGTACACAGCTCTCATACAGTCTTAATTGTGTGTGTTTGCTGTATTGGGAAGACTTCCAAATGTTGTTGCAAAGGCTGTTCTCGCTTATTCATTCTGTTGTTAATGTCCTTGCTTGTTCTGCTATCAGGTGTTACTATGCATCCTAGGTAAGTAAATGTGTCTGTTTATTCTAACTTCTGGTTCCTTATTGTTATTGGCTCAGGATTGACCACATTAGTGTCATGACCTCTGTCTTCTTCAGATTGATGTTCAGACCAACTTGCTGATTCAGTCTATCGGTTTTTTCTTAAATGTTTTAATGTGTATGTGCGAATAGTGCAATGTCATCTGTATATTCCAAGTATTCCACTGTAGAAATTGTTGTCCATCTAAATCCTCTTGGACTGCCCTCTGTTGTCTGGCGCATCACCCAATCTATGGCTATCAAAAATAATGTTGTTGATAAGGGCCATCCCTTTCGTACTGCTGTTTTCACTTCGAAAGTTAGATTATTCAATCCAACACTGCATGTAAAGTTAAAATAGATGCTTTTTATGATGAAAACAATGCATCTGGGAATTCCGTAAGCCCTCAGTTTTTTCCATAGGCTGTCCAAGTGTATGCTTGTTGTTGCGTGCACCAGTTGTGTCTTGATAGTGGCACTGTTAGCTGTCACGGCTGACAAGAGTGTTGTCAGCTAAGTCGGGCTTATTATAGGTGGCCGACAAATTCAACAACGCGAATAGATATTGATGTGGGTCGAGAACAGGTATGTCAATGGTGATGAGGTCAACAACACTGAAAAGATGGGTCATCAACTTGACCAAAGGTTAGCAATGTACACTGGACCCATGTTGTACATTTAGTTGACGATTCGATTTTATTGTAGGCAGACGAAGACAATAACATCACTGGTAGACAAATGGTTCAAATGTAGTTACTTCATGGTAGAACATCATGCATCATGCAATAAGTGTTAAGACAGCCGTTTGATTGACATCACCGATTCAAAGCGCTGAATGTCAACGGCTTGACAAAATACATGGTGATTGCGAAGGAACCATGTGTACACATCTTCAGGTACATAAATCACCTGAACATTATCGCGTCTGATGCTAGAGGGACGCACTAGCCATTGAACATCACTGGTACAATGGAAGTTCTACCATAGCATACAGAACCATTGGTCTCTGAAGTGTGAGACATCGAAAATCAGCAATAATTTCAGCAAGTCTGATGATATATATTTACAATTTATTTAACCTGAACCGGTTCTCTTTTCGGTTAGGTAACTTAGGAAAACTCAAAGGTATTTACATCATGAAATAAATAAACATAGAAACTTAATTTATGAAAACATAATATAGTACTGAAATTTCTATTGTCATCTACACTGATTAATATTTTACTTTTCTAAAATGTCACTGAATTTGACTGTGAAGGTAGGGTGGATTCAAATTGTCCTTAAACTCATCCTCCACTGTAATGTTAGAAATATATTTATCTTTTATTGTGGTGCTTTCTTCTATTGAATATGCTGACCAGTGGCTATGTAATGCCACTTAACAGTCAAATCGAGAAAATCCTACACTCTCCTGCCGTGGTCGAACACCTCGGTGACTTGCCAGGCTGTGGAGCAATGGTGGCTAGCTACAATGACTTCACGAGCATTCGCACCTCAGAGTCCAATCGAGTTATAGGAATCAGATACTTCGAGTAATTTGCAGGATACAATGTTTGCAGGATAAAACCTGAAATGCAAATAATCACAACCTCTGTATGGTCCAGCACTACTCTGCCTTTACATACAAAGGACATAACATACAGGGTCAGACATTGTGCTAACATATGCACAGGACAATTTAACTCACCACCCATCACAGCCAGTTCACTGGGACTAAAATTTCTTTATAATTCCTAAGTTGATTCCTCTGTCCATGATTTGCTTCCATACCATGATTTGGAATAGTATAAATTTACAAGTAATATCTTGATCGATTCATTACAACAATTCCTAATAATCCTTCCTTAGGTTCCATGATACATGTCATTCCTTTAACAAATACTCTTTCAAATGTATTACCCAACTTACAGTCGTATGTTTGACATCATTCTCCATTAACCTACACATTTTACAATGCTGGCTTTTGCCTCTAAAATCAATACATGCTTTGCGTTCCAGCAAGCAACGTATTCGTCCTGAAATATTCTTAACACAGGCTTTTTCACTTTCTAACACACAAGTGGATTAAATCACAGGAATAATACATAAATAGGTACACACACACACATACACACACACATACACACACACACACATATATATATATATATATATATATATATACACACATACATTCTTACCCTCAGGCAAAACACACAGGCTGTTAATGGCTTCTGTGGTCTGCACAACAGATGCGGTTGGCAAAGATACAATACGATTACAGTTTACAGCTTCTTTCTGGGCAGCTTGTGGTTTGAATTTGTTAGTGGCGTCAAATAGCCAAGGGCAAGGTCTTTTAAAGTCACGCCTCCGGCGTATCGGATGACATGGGTGGAAAAAGGAGTAAAGGATCCCAAAATGAGGCATAATTTTGCCTTCTGTACAATGTATAAAATCTAGTTTTTCAATTATTTTCCTTATTTATGGGGAGATTTTGGTCATTTAAAGGTGGACGTACACTGTGAATTATTTTGTATCGATCTATCTATAAATTATTTCGTTTGCACAATGCATTTTAATGTATGCATGCTTTATCTAGCTAAGTTGGACTAATCCTGATGTAACACAGCTCGTTTACTCGATATTTCTATCTTACTAGACTATTATTCTATAAAGTGTTTACACCTACCTCTAAAGTAACATTCCCGTTTGTGAATTAAATAATCCTTCCCAGTGATACTTCTTTAATCTTTCCACAATTAAATATCATCGTACTATCACTTTCACAAAATTTGCTTCTAGATTTTAGCACAGTACGTTTCCTACCACAATAATAATAAAGGTACGTTTTGATTGGTTATTGTATCAGAGAGTTCCCTACCTATGGCGTGCTGTATGGTCAGATTAGAAAACCGTGTTGTGAGACAGAACTAAAACACGACAATTTGTATAGCAACAAATCAGCGCAACAAAGTGCGTCATCTGCATTCAATGATAATGCAGAAAAGTACGCAAAACTATTTAAGGTAGTAGTATACCCAGAAAAGGTTAAAAATATAAAAATCCAACAATTTTCATTTTCATGCTTTAAATCATCGTCAACATGTTCTTGAACTAAAAATAATTCATAGAAGCTTAGGGATACTCTTTTTTGTTAGGAATCAGTGTTTTTCTACACACACCACCTTGAATGATTTGCATAGCAACCAATGTTTATAGTTGGTTAACATGTGAATAATGACCTAACATGAAGGTGCGTAATTGTAAAACTGCGAAATTATAATTATACTTAGGCAACATGAAAAAGATATTTATAACTTTTCCACGGGGAATCATTCAATGATTTCTTATGAATTTTTCAAAAGTGTGTGTCTAGAAAGCTTTGATCGTAAATTTCAACATTTGTTACATGCATTGTGCATTTTCACCCACATCAACTCTATTTATTGCTAGTTTTATACTGATTCTGTATAATAGTAGTTAGCAGAGCTTCTTTTGTTCACAATGGAAAATAAGACAAAGACTGGGAGGCATGTACACCAACAAACCGGTGCCTGAAAATGAGACACCTATAATCGATAGTGACGCTATAAAGCCTCTGTGCTCCTCATCAAAGAAAATAAAGGTCATAAAGGTCCAAGAAAGTGAAGGACAAGCTAAAAATGACAACAGAGGAAATGGGTTTATCCTTATGGATGTAAAACTACTGTTTGGGTTTTTATGCGCTAACTTTAGATGTGACAAATGTTATCAGTACTCACTGACCTGTGAGATCATCGAAGAGACTCGGAATGGCTTATGTCATGAAATCAGTATCAAGTGCACAAACTGTGGCGAATGGAATGCCAATTTCAATACTTCTGATTTTTCATCTTCAGCTACTCACAAACACAAAGAAGTAAATGTGCGAATGGTGGCATTTGTGCGTTCTATTGGGAAAGGCCACAGTGCATTGCAGAATTTTTTGATATACATAAACACAAGTCAACCCATGGCAAAGAAAGCATACAGGAGAACGCTGCACAGGATCTATTCAGCAAGTAAGGACATTGCAATGGAAAGACCATGAGAGCACTGAAAAGGGGATTCATAGACACTGCAACTGCAGTAGAAGGAGACGTTTATTCAACATGAGCTCATTAAACTTCATTTTGTGAGTTCTTTTTCTGTTTTTCTTTGTTTTCTAGGAATTGTCTTTTTAGCATGATTGTTGATCTTTGAAACAAGATATCTCTTGATCTGTACATTCAATTGACATGAAAATTAAAACAGTTGGTTATCATATAATCTTACAGATTCTGACCTAAAATGGATACAATTGAATTCAAAGTTTTAGTTTTATGACCATCATGCATATATAATGAGGCACAAATATCAAACATTCCAGAAATATAAATTTTGAAAATTCATTAAAAATTAACCTTTCTGTTAATCTCTGTCATTTTAGTTGTCGTAGATTTTTCGATAGGAGTATTAAGACTTAGGTTGGTCCCTTCTGAATAGGTTGGAATGAGTGTTAGTCACAGTGAGAGATGGAAATAAAACATAGACTTCCACGAGTGAGGTGGTAGAATAGTGATAGATGCTGTCTCTGAGAGTGGAAAATCTTCTCTCTCTCTCTCACCTATCTTCTACGACAGATCTAAAGTAGTCAGACAGTCTAAACACAGATATATATATTACATATATTTCTATCTAATCACTAACATGCACATACACGTGACGACAGTTAAACACACAGACGTGGGAAATCTATAACAATGGGTATATATATATTTTTAGAACGAGCTGACCAACGCACTGATTTAGTTCAAGAGAGATTTTTATTATTATCATCTAAAAAAATCTTCTCACAACACCAAAAAAATTACATCAAGGAAAACATATACAAATAGTCATAAAATTCAAGAAAATGCTATGAGGATGATAGCCCGTTAGGAACTTACTCTAGGTTTAGCCCACAGCCCCGTTAAGAGAACAGATGATGGCCCAAAGAGTTATAGATACATAGGGTTGAGTCTAAGAGGTTTCTTTCTTTCTCGTAAATTTATGAACAGAGTTGGATAATCTGATTTAGCCTAAGAAAAAAAGAAACTCTAGCCTTAGTAACAAATTCTGCAGATTAAAAAAAGTTAAGACAGCAAATGGGTGACAATAATACAACGGTAAAATAACACTCAGACCTTCGTACTCTCATTCATTCAGCCATGGCCAGGTGTTCACATTTATACTCACAACTTTGCTCGCTGCCTCTGGGAACATAATAATTCTAGGACCTTCACACAGACCCGTAAATGCAGTTCTCGACCAAGAAATCCCCAGTTCCAACAAGACGTACTGAATTTCTCTGTCTCAGGGAACGATTCCTTGGGTGTTCTTATTTTTCGGATGTCTGTTAAGTCACATAAAATTTGTCCAGGCACGAAAGTTAGCATAGCACAATGTCATTAGCTTTGGTTTCTAGAATTTAAGGAATGTCAGATCGGTGTCTACTTTCAGGAAGGTACTATATTTGGTCACCACAATACTAGTCAAAAACTTTGTCGGAATGTTAATGTTGTTCTTGTAACTATT
Source organism: Oreohelix idahoensis (assembly GCA_024509875.1). Lineage (NCBI taxonomy): Eukaryota > Metazoa > Mollusca > Gastropoda > Stylommatophora > Oreohelicidae > Oreohelix > Oreohelix idahoensis. The sequence goes on from JAMPIV010020323.1 coordinate 211,448, forward strand.
CTCGCCGCCAGGCAGCATGTACATTTAAATTTGTGGAGCAATATGAACTGGCTCAAAAGCCCAATATATATTTCTAGTCTTTAGAAACCGTTAGTGGGATTCGTATTACTGTCTATCTCTGATGGCATGTGCACTGTCAGACCAGTGTTACTTGAAAAAAAAAACCCCACGTGGTTAAAGATAGGAAATGTCTATGCTTCTCACAAATATGTCTCTTTACTAAATGCTGGCAAGTTCTGGGTCACCCCAGTATTTCCTGAATAAAAGGAAAAGCACATATAAATCATTTACATATTATGTACTCGTTATAACTTTACATTTTAAACAGCAAGCCGACCGCTTGACTTATTATTTAAAACTTCCCGTGAAGTAAGTTATATAAAAATCGATCATCAGGAATTAGGAATATCTGCGTATTCCGTCAATATTCACTGATGTCGCATCTAGCATTTATCAGTTAGTTTAGAAAAATATGATCTCGTCTGATTACTTAGCAGTAAAATTAACTTCATTATAGCTACATTATTGTTTAATGCTAGAAATTATAATTTATACTGCTTTCCACTGAAACACGTCACTAGAAAATAATACAGACTTTATAAATTGGCACTCTGCGCAAAATCTAGTAAAATGAAATCGGCGATTTAACACTTAATCCCTTCACCAAATACTAGAATATAGTATATAATATTTTACCTCAAACACAGAAGTACTAAGAACTTAAACCACTTCGACCAAACTAAAGGCCATCTCTATTAACAGAGATTTTTTAGAAATCGAAAGAAGGCTAGTTCTGTCTTTACTGCGAAGTTACTGAGTGAGAATGAAAATAAAGTTTCAAACTCGGGCCAATATCTTAAAATCAGACAAAGGGCCCCAACTTATTTCGCCAAGCGAAATTATCTCCCCTACTCCCTAACATTTACGTCAGCTTAACGCGTGTCGTAACTGCCACCTACTGACCGAGATGTACGCGTGTCAGTAGCAACTCTCAGACAACCGTCTCGTACTGCGTCGTAGAGATGCCGGGTTTGACACCTTACGCTCGTGTCAGGTGAAAAATGGTAGACCAAAAGTCTGCTCTATGTCCAGCGAAACGAATTATTCGCACATTCTCGTCTACCTGCGCGACTGACATCTGCGTAATAGAATGCTAGTGCGATTCTCAGTTTTGAGAAAAGAACCAGGTAAAGTTTGAGAATACTGAACAAAATATTTTTCGCAAACGAGTGATGCGAAAAATACAGGAAAAAACAAGTAAGGAAAGATAATAAAATAAAGGATGCGGGTGAGAGAATAGGAAGAAGATGTAGGCAATTTAATGATATAAAGACCTAAGTGACAGGACGTCCCCCCTTTAAGATATGGAAGCACTCCATGTCTACGTTATGGAATTAAATTTCCTATAACCGTAGCTTCGGGGTGTCTGTCTTCTTCCCTCTCATCTTCCCCCTCCATCTCTGTGCAAGTCCTACTCATAAAGTCTGCCCCAACGTTTCCTTCCTCTGGAATGTCTCCCATGCGCGCTTGAAAGAGCGTCGCCGCTTCTGACATTTTTCAAAGATTTCCTGTGATTGCAGTGGAATTTCCCTGCCACTATCGTCATCTTCGTCAGTTTTGGCGATCGTCAGGAGATGGTCGGAGGTCGGCACAGGTCTTTCCAAGTATCTCTTTAAGAGATTTAAATGGAAAACCTTTTCCTTTCCTTGAATAGATATCTGGTAGTTAGCCTTAGAAATCTTTTTCAGGACGGTAAACGGCCTTTGCCATCCGATCTTCAGTTGGTTGTTCTCGGTAGGGAGTAACACCAAAACTTTATCTCCTGCTTCCAGTTCTCTCTCTCTCTCGCGACTTTCCTGTATCGGTTAGCGTGCTTTGTGCGTGCTCGCTTAAAGTTAGTCGTTGCTAGGTCCCACCCTAGTTTCAACCTTTGCTTTAAAACCGACACATATTTACTTGCTGAGACAACTGTCTTATCCGCCTTCTCGTCTGTCAGAGACTGAAGTAAGGCTTCAAGCGGGCCCTTAATGGGTCTGCCGAATAAGAGTGTAGCTGGCGGAAATCCTGTGGAAGTTTGAGGAGATTCTCTATGCCAAATAAAGCTCCAGGAATACAAAGATCCCAATCTTCAGGTTTCACTTGTGCCAGTTTACTTAGCATCATGTTGAGGTTTCCATTGGCACGTTCCACGAGCCAATTTCCGGCCGGAGTATAAGGCTTTGTGTAGATGTGTTGGGTCCTCAAGATCTTAACGATCTCATCCATCAACAGGTTTCGGTATGGAGATCCGTTATCCGTCAACACTTGTTGAGGGAATCCCAACCGAGTGAAAATCTGCACGAGGGCTTCCGCGACATGCTTGGCATCTGCGCATGTTAGCGGGATAGCTTCTGCTTATAAAGTGCATGTATCGACTAAGGTCAGGATGAACCTGTTCCTTCTTTTAGTCCTTTCGAAAGGCCCTAAAATGTCGATCACAACCCGTTCGAATGGTGTTCCCATTATTGGCATTTCACCCAAAGAGACTGGGGGTGCCCGTTGCTTGGGTGGCACACGTTGGCACTGGGCACAGGATTTGACATATCTGATAATATCAGTATTTACTCCTGGCCACCAATAATGAGTGGTTATACGTTGGTTTGTGGCGTTCTGTCCCATATGTCTGCTGAAGGGAAGAGAGTGCCCCATTTCTAGGATTTGGCTTCTGTATTGTTTCGGTACTAGGAGCTGGTTGTAACCTTGCTCAGGCTTGCCCGTTCTCCGATAGAGTACGCCATCCTTAGAAAAAATGTCCCCGTGCTGTTTGGGTTCCTTAGCCATGGGCAGTTTCCTAAAGCAGGGTGCCAAAGTAGGGTCCTTGTATTGCGCTTCTTTAAGTTCCATGGTTAACAAATTCGGCGCAGGCTCCCGTTCCTTCTTGGTTTGCCCTCTTGTACTTACTGCTGCCACAATCGGCTCTTCCGGTTTCCCAATACACACGTATCTCCCGCCAAGTATGACTGGGTAGATGGGATCATCCACAACAGCCGCTTTGATCACACCTCTGACGAAATCAGAGTGGATCTCCACCAATGCGATGGGAAGCGCTGTAGGTGCATCACTCTTACGAACTCCACAAAGTTGGACGGTCTCTGCTGTCTCTTGACCGGTTTTGACCAGGTTTTTGGCAACAATGCAATCATAAGAAAGCCCCGTGTCAAATAAGCAAGAAGTTTGAGAACCGTTCAAAGTAACAGTACCTCGCGTTGAGGGTGTATCCCCAACAGGTTGGGAATCACTGTCAATAATTCCGCCTTGCAAGACTGTTAATAAGCATCCGATGCGTTTAGGCTCGGTGTGCTCGGTCTGATCATATGTCCCGTGCTCAGGTGTTCTCCCTTTGCCACCTTGTCCTTTCTGGCTGCGCTGCCATGTAGGGCGGTCGGGTTGATCAGACTGGGGTGGTTGGGGTACTTGTTCTTGTAGAACTTGGATTTTTCAGGAGGGGGGTTTTGAGGTCCAGTTTCTCTGTGGTTATTTTGGTTGGAAGCCTGAGAAAATTGCTCTAGGTTATGTTTTCGAAAATGTTCCTCTGTCGGTTTCCGCTTTGTGGCCGGTAGTTCAGCCAGCGCATTGTGATAACGCTCAGACTTTTCCAAAATGTCTTCAAGTTTTTCTGCCCCCTGCTCAGCGAGAAATCTCCGGGTATCAGCAGACAATGTGTTCTTTATTTGTTCTGTTAAAACAAATTCCTCAAGACCTTCGTAGGTAGAGGGGAGCTGCGAGAGCTCAAGGCACTTTGTCAAATATCCCTTTAGACGGGAAGAGAACTAGTAAAAAGATTCAGAATTCTCCTTTCTGCTGTTGCGAAACAGTTGCAAACATTTGCGAGCGTTCATTTCAAAGCGCTCCAGTAACGCTTTCTTCAACAGATCATAGTTGTCTTGTTGGCTGCTTTCCAGTTTGGCGTAAACATCATACGCAGAACTTTTCAAAGCCTGGGAAAGCTTCATGTTCCAACGCGACCTCTCTAAACCGTACAGAGTTGCAATTTTCTCAAATTTTTCTAACCATGTGTCAATCTTCTCATTTGGACAAGGAAAAGATTCCAGAATGAAAGACATGGCGTTTAGTTGAAGAGATTGAGTGTTAGAAGGATCAGTTAAGGAGGAATGGGGAGAAGATTCTCCATTGCTGGAGGTAGAGGCAGCACCACGACTTTGGAGTTCTAGAGCTTTAAGAGCCAACTCGTGCTGTCTCTCTTTCTCTCTTTCCTCATGCTGTCTCTCCTTCTCTCTTCCCTCATGCGGTCTCTCCTTCTCTCTTTCCTCATGCTGTCTCTCCTTCTCTCTTTCTCTCGCCTACTGGATTTCCATTTCCTCATCCATCTTCCTCTGCTGTAATAGCCGGTCTTCCGCTTCTTTCCTCTCCGCTGCTTCTTCTTTCCTCCTTAGTTCTTCTTCTTTCCTCTCCGCATCATATCTCTCGAGTTCGTCTCTGACAAATGCTTTCGCTTCCTCTCCGTCCAGTCCCTCCTCTCTCGCTTCGTCCCTGAGGAGTTGTCTAAGCTTTGCCCTCTCGGCCATATTATGTCAGTGACTGAGACTAGTGGAGAAAGAAATTAAGAAAAGGATACTCTGGTTCCTACCACTTACGAGAAAAAAAATGTACCAAAAATTCAAAAGATGATATCCTTAACCCTGGGATACCTCCTCCAAAGTAAAATCTAACTATCGCTGCTATTATCGGCAATAAAGCACTTAATGCAAAACACGACTACGCCAACTAAATGGTAGTTAAGATTACTTCTGAAAAATAAGTTGCTACAGTGGAAAAGCAAAATAATTATTGTAAAAATTAAAGAGAAAAATAATCCCTTAATTTTAAGTCCACTATCCAGTTCACCCCTGAAGACAGTTAGGGTAAGGGAGGCAATTAATCTGGACAAATAGTCCGAAACGCACTCCTTAGCTTTTGCTCAAACACCTACTTCTTTAAAACCCAGTGAATGTTATACACTCACCACTTTACCAGCGTTTAGTATTACAAAATCATCAATTAACATATATTCCGACAAAATCCACCTGTAACTCAAATGTATATTATTCAAATGCTGTGGAAAAAAACGTATCAGTCGTGTGGTCAGCACGCCCATAAAACAGATCGTTAGTCTAGGGGATAAATTATTTAAAGCTATAACAACTCACAAGACATCACACTCTTACTCTATTTCAGAATAAAGAATCTTAAGTACAAATCCAGATAGACGAGTCCACGTTTGTCGTACTCGTCTTCCTATTCTAAGTTCAAAAATCCGTCGGACGAGACCACATTTGTCGTAGATTTTTCGATAGGAGTATTAAGACTTAGGTTGGTCCCTTCTGAATAGGTTGGAATGAGTGTTAGTCACAGTGAGAGATGGAAATAAAACATAGACTTCTACGAGTGAGGTGGTAGATTAGTGATAGATGCTGTCTCTGAGAGTGGAAAATCTTCTCTCTCTCTCACCTATCTTCTACGACAGATCTAAAGTAGTCAGACAGTCTAAACACAGATATATATATTACATATATTTCTGTCTAATCACGGGTACGCACATACACGTGACGACAGTTAAACACACAGACGTGGGAAATCTATAACAATGGGTATATATATATTTTTAGAACGAGCTGACCAACGCACTGATTTAATTCAAGAGAGATTTTTATTATTATCATCTAAAAAAATCTTCTCACAACACCAAAAAAATTACATCAAGGAAAAACATATACAAATAGTCATAAAATTCAAGAAAATGCTATGAGGATGATAGCCCGTTAGGATCTTACTCTAGGTTTAGCCCACAGCCCCGTTAAGAGAACAGATGATGGCCCAAAGAGTTATAGATACATAGAGTTGAGTCTAAGAGGTTTCTTTCTTTCTCGTAAATGTATGAACAGAGTTGGATAATCTGATTTAGCCTAAGAAAAAAAGAAACTCTAGCCTTAGTAACAAATTCTGAAGATTAAAAAAAGTTAAGATAGCAAATGGGTGACAATAATACAACGGTAAAATAACACTCAGACCTGCGTACTCTCATTCATTCAGCCATGGCCAGGTGTTCACATTTATACTCACAACTTTGCTCGCTGCCTCTGGGAACATAATAATTCTAGGACCCTCAAACAGACCCGTAAATGCAGTTCTCGACCAAGAAATCCCCAGTTCCAACAAGACGTACTGAATTTCTCTGTCTCAGGGAACGATTCCTTGGGTGTTCTTATTTTTCGGATGTCTGTTAAGTCACATAAAATTTGTCCAGGCACGAAAGTTAGCAGAGCACAATGTCATTAGCTTTGGTTTCTAGAATTTAAGGAATGTCAGATCGGTGTCTACTTTCAGGAAGGTACTATATTTGGTCACCACAATACTAGTCAAAAACTCTGTCGGAATGTTAATGTTGTTCTTGTAACTATTCTCGCCGCCAAGCAGCATGTACATTTAAATTTGTGGAGCAATATGAACTGGCTCAAAAGCCCAATATATATTTCTAGTCTTTTTTTTTTTTTTTTTTTTTTTTTCCTTAACCAGCGGCACTTGGGCTTTCAGCCCTTCGGCCCAATGACATGTCATTGCGAGGCTGGGGAACCTGAGGACTTTCCTTCCAACCCGGTCAGGAGCTTCGCTCCTTCCCATCCACAGAGGGTTTATCACAGGAGCCGTTCAGGCTATTCAGTCAAATTTCCGGCCGTAAACATTTCTTCAAACGCCGACGCCCGGGTTTGAACCATGAACACCTGGTCGCCAGTACAACGCCGAAGCCATTACACCAGCGCGGCTCCCATTTCTAGTCTTTAGAAACCGTTAGTGGGATTCGTATTACTGTCTATCTCTGATGGCATGTGCACTGTCAGACCAGTGTTACTTGAAAAAAAAAACCCCACGTGGTTAAAGATAGGAAATGTCTATGCTTCTCACAAATATGTCTCTTTACTAAATGCTGGCAAGTTCTGGGTCACCCCAGTATTTCCTGAATAAAAGGAAAAGCACATATAAATCATTTACATATTATGTACTCGTTATAACTTTACATTTTAAACAGCAAGCCGACCGCTTGACTTATTATTTAAAACTTCCCGTGACGTAAGTTATATAAGAATCGATCATCAGGAATTAGGAATATCTGCGTATTCCATCAATACGTGTCGTAACTGCCACCTACTGACCGAGATGTACGCGTGTCAGTAGCAACTCTCAGACAACCGTCTCGTACTGCGTCGTAGAGATGCCGGGTTTGACACCTTACGCTCGTGTCAGGTGAAAAATGGTAGACCAAAAGTCTGCTCTATGTCCAGCGAAACGAATTATTCGCACATTCTCGTCTACCTGCGCGACTGACATCTGCGTAATAGAATGCTAGTGCGATTCTCAGTTTTGAGAAAAGAACCAGGTAAAGTTTGAGAATACTGAAGAAAATATTTTTCGCAAACGAGTGATGCGAAAAATACAGGAAAAAACCAAGTAAGGAAAGATAATAAAATAAAGGATGCGGGTGAGAGAATAGGAAGAAGATGTAGGCAATTTAATGATATAAAGACCTACGTGACATTAGTTCATGACCTCACGCTATATATAATGATTCAATTTGCCAAGTTTCAGTCAGATCCTTGTACAAATAACATAGTTATGATGTTTTAAAAAAGGTGTATAATTTATTCACTACGGCGGCCATATTGGATAGCTAATTTGCATAATTAATGAGGTCATTATGTGGACACATATTTTAAGTCCATACTAACACTATACCCATGGTTGTTTGATTCTGAAAGGAAATTTGAGTTTTTTACCCTATCAAGGAATCCTACTACTTAAACAAAGTGCGTCTATATCAGATGCGCTCACATGTGCGTCTATCAAAATGAGACTGGCATGTGAAAGTCTAACACACTTAACTCCCACGCGTAAAAAGGACTTAACACTTGTCAAAAGCCTTTTCAAAATCTTACTTACTTACTTAGTCGTTCCCCTGCTACCGTGAGGTGTAGAGGTCTTTTCAAAATCAACAAAGTTAATATATAGCTGTCCTAGCCATTCTGAACACTGCTCTACAATGTTCCTGAGAGTGAATATAGGATCTGCACATCCTTCTGTTCTTTCTAAAACCCGCTTGTTCTTTCTTCAGTTTATGGTCAACTGCTTTTGATATTCTCTGGATGATTATCCTGCCTAGTATTTTACTGGGAACTGAGAGGAAAATAGTTCCTCTCCAGTTGTTGCAGTCTGCAAGGTCGCCCTTCTTGGGCAATTTGACAATTATTCATTTACTCCACTCTGTTGGTGTTGTCTCTGTTTTCCAGACTTGAGCAAATAGGGGTTCTAATAGTTCTGCTGTTAGTTCATGATCTGCCTTGAATAACTCAGCATTTAGATTGTCGTTACCAGGCGCTTTTCCATTTTTATTAACCCTTTGATAGCTCTGATGATTTCTTCTCTTCGTGGAATGTCTGTATTTACGTCTAGGTCACATTCTGCCTCAGGAATATTCAGCTGAGTCTCTGGTAGTTACTTATTCAGTGTTTCTCTGAAGTGATATGCCCATCTTGTTTCCTGAACCTGTGCTGTGGAGATGAGATTTCCTTGCTTATCTCTTACTAATGTAATATTGTTTGCACCTCGTTTTCCACTGACAGTTTTAGTTATTTTATAAACTGTGCTTTGTTCATTTTTCAGTGCTGCCTCTTCTGCCTGTCTTGCAAGGTCATCCAGAAATGTTCTTTTGTTAGCACGGGTTTGGCGTTTTACTTCCTTGTCCAGCTGACTGTACTGTTCACTATATACGTATTTACTTTAACCTGGAGACTTGTCTTTCTTGTCATTTCTGTTCTCTTCGCTAAGGTGTTTAGCGTTTCTGGTGTTATCCAATCTTGGCTCTTTCCTTCCTGGAATCCCAAGCATGACTCGCTGCTTTCCTCATCGACCTCTGTTCTTTCCTGGCTGTTGGTAATCTGATATCGTCTCTTTACGTCAACATTAAAAGAGTGTGTTTAAAATATTTTTTTAATAATTTTTTGTTTTGTGACACACTCTCATGAAACAATCAAGCAGTATAACCAGACACGTGGCACAGCCACAGTAAAAGACCAGAAAGGTGTTACCCTAGAGGGAGTCTTCACAAGATATTCAGATAAGCGAAAACAATGCTGCATTTGGCTGAGCACGTTAATTCTAGAATCTGCCGACAACTTTTGTGGAGAATTAAGCAATGGTTAATCTTAGCTCGATAAGCCCCCACCTCTGATTTACTCAGTGGAATTCATATTATACTGGTTCAGCTCTGTTTAGAGTGTGTGCAGTAAATTGACTGAGACAAACATGCAGTACATTAAAAAGGATTAATTTGAAGTTAAATTTGTAACATTACAAATGACAAAATTTAATAATCACTTAAGTGTCAACAGTTAGAAAATAATTGAATAGATTAGAAGAAAAGTGTTATCATTGATTTATAGTAGAGTCGATGGGAAAAAAGTTCACTTTGGCAGCGTATATTTTGCACTTAGCTGTCAATAGTGGTTTCTGCTACCGCTGATGGGTTCTTTCTGTTTTCTATGTAGCAGAGAGTTTGTTTATTCAAATATCCGACACCCTTTGTTGGTGATATATGGTCTGTTTGACTTAATAATCTGATGCCAGTTATAAAAAAAAAAAGAATCTGGAAGATACAATTGGAGGCTTCTGAGTTATAAAAATGTAGAACAGCGGGGCGAATATGAAATTCGAAGAAAAGAGTAAAGAGGTCCTTGAAAAGTTAGTAGTGAAAACAGAATGAATGAAGTAGATCACAATTATCTAAAATATTGTGGCCATATAAAAAGACATAAAACATTATTGAAGACCATAAAAGAAGGAAGAGTTGAAGGTAAACGTACAAGAAGAAGACAGTGCTATAAATAGGAGGATAAGATGAATAGATCACAATAAAGAATCTATCTGAGAGCACCATCAAAACTAGGACTAAATACGTTTATAGCTCCATTGCAGCCGACCCTCGATGTGGAGGAGGTAGCTGATGATGATGATAATAATGATACTGTAATATAACAATCTAAAGTCTTTCTGTTTTTCCCCTTAATTTCAGACCATGATGCAAATTTTGTTGTACGGTTCAATAACAATGTTCAGCCTTGCACCAACATCGCACGGCATCCTTACGACTTCGTAACGCTTGACATTAAATGTGACTTACCCGTAAGAGTAAATCAATTAAACGTCTCAGGTGATATAATGCAATCTTTATGTAGCTTGCATGTTAGTGGTGGTAAGTGCTTACATTTGTTTTCTCTTATCTGCAACTTATAATATGAAGCGTCTATTAGTGATTGTTTCTTTCCGATCCAACACACGTGATACAGCAAGATGATGTACTGTTTTGTGGTATTTGTTTAAAATATTATCCTTCACCTTTTGTAAAATCTAATTCCAATATTCTTGTATATGTTCTAGCGTCCATTTTAATGATATCTCCGTGATGTTGTTAGATCGCCACTCACCTTCACAAGGTCTCACTTATTTTTTATAACAAAAAGCTTTTGTCTTACACTATAGACAGCAATACTACTGTTGAGGACTGTTTCGCGGCGTGAAGTAGCTTGGATATTTTGTTCATTTTGGTATCGAAGTTTTTGCACCGCGGAACACCCGCTGAACTATGAGTACATACCATTATTGATGATGATTGGTGATGTTTTAACACAAATGAGAATGGCTCATAGTAGTGTTTATAAACAGTCACGACATGACGGCTCATGAATTCACGAGTTAACAACTTTTCACAACTATCGTGTATTCTTTTTGACGACTTTGGTAGAACAAAGGAACAGTCAGTGTGATTTTCGCTTTTGAGCGAATTCTATTGGAGTGTGATAGATACATGTAAGCTCAAGGTAGGAGCTGTGTACCTCACCCAGTGATGGCTGATTCCAGCATGAATTTTCGTTAGAGAACAATTAAATATACACATGAAGTACATTATCTTCTTAAAACCACGGGTTCTTATTGCATGGGAAATGTCTGGTGACAGTCCTATTAACTATGAGAGCGTATTCGCCCGGGAACTGAGGCTCAAGTAGCCAGTCCGTTATTTACAAGTCAACGACAGACTTGCATGTGCTATCCGCACACAATTCATTACATATCATCCTAAGACATCACAAGCACGATTGCTGGAGTGCCAAACAGTCATATTGGCTGAAATCGACGTATATATATATATATATATATATATATATATATATATATATATATATATATATATATATATATATATATATATATATATATATATATATATATCGTAAACTGTTTTGGAACTGTAATGTATCGTATAATGGAATATCATGTAGACTATTATGTCAATACATTGTAGAAGTCTTCTATGCCAGACGTCCGAGAACATTTTATCTAAGTGTGGTGTTCCAGGTGTGTTGTGCAGTCTGTAATATCGTGGGCATTGCCTAGTTTCACAACAAACCTCATAACACACCATCACGTCAAGAAAAGCCACCACCAAACAACAAGAAACCCAACACAACATGGGGACATTCACACCACCTTCTCAACATTAAAATTTAGTAATGAACCCCGCGAAATAATGGAGATTCTCTATCCCATTAATCTTTGTTCGCAACAACTACTATTGAGATAAATAACAGCAAGAGAGAAACTAATAAAGTGCCCTAACCACACAATACATGGAGACACGTTACCCAAGAAACACCTAGACTCATCCATATACAGATGGATCAGCAGCAACTATGACAGAAAATGGAGGTGGATGAATATATGAAAAGTACCGGTAATATCACACTCACAAAAAGCAGTCAGTAGCAACTGGACAATTCTCAAGTAACTTCAGAGCAGAGGCTGAGGGTTTGAAAACTGCAGTAGACGTCGTAATGTCGGAGGACAGCATTGAGAGACAAGTAGCTCTCGTTACACATGCGCTGTGAGTGGTGGCAGCACTGAGGAGCCAATATAATGCAGACCTAAGAGCAGTGCAGTACACTATAAACCATGTGACCGATTCAATTGAAGTTGTGTCATAGTGGCTCCCATCTCATTGCAACATTCCTCGCCATGAACAGCCTAGCACATTTGGAGAAATGCTACTCCAGTCCGATACAAGCATAACTTATGATGAGGCCAAAACTTTTATCTGAAGCGTTGTTAGGAGCAGAAACAAGAACAAGGGGGAAGCAGAGCATCCAGGTCACTAGAAAAGTGGTACATATTACCAGGTCAACAGAATTAAACAAGACGTAGTCTTCAGACTCCACACAGGCCACAATAGACAGAGATACCACCTATTCAGCAGCCTAAAGATAAGAATTATAGACGAGTGTAACTGTGGCGACGATATAACGATCGCAGCAAAAGTGCCTAATGTATGAGGAACAAAGAAAGCACGAATGACTGTCACCAGTATCATTTCTGGATAAACTCTGTTGGGAAAATGCGAAGAATAGAAAGATTGAAGTGGTATGACCAGATCATTAATGTAGAAATGATGACAAGAACCAGACAAGTGCCAATCTAACAAAAGATGAGTAAACGACGTTGTAGATGGATAGGACACGCACTGAGGAAACATGCCGATAGTATTATCAGGCAGTCGTTGTTCATGACTCCCTGTCGTGGAATATTCTAATCCACATATATAAATTATCAAGTAAATATAAAGCCTAATAAATACATATAATAAATAAAGGAAGAAGAATGGTAAAGAACAGTGCTGTCACAATGACTGTACTCGAAATCCCCTTGTTTTCTACTGCGTATGCAAATTGTAACGTTTCACGTTGATATTAAAGGCCTTCTGCAACATACACGCGTTTCCCAAACACACAATAAAATGTGCTGCCTTTCTAAGAAAAACCTTGAAATATGCAAGTTGACCTAAATTTTAAATTCCATTCATGTCTTTTTCTACACTATGTTACCAAGATCAAAAGACAGATGGACTAAAGGATAGCGAGAAGAGAGAGGGGCGAATAAAGCCGAACGCATGCAAAATTAAACACGCGTCTCGCTATTAATGCCACCCCCAACCCGCGTCGCGCGATACACAAATGCTGCCATCACGCGTGTAAGACTACATGCACTAACTTTTTTTCAGACGGACAGTGATAAATTCACTACCCTTCCCAGAGTTAGGTTTTAAAATCATAAAAAACGCTTATTAGGAAAGATAACAATAGATGGGTTTACGGTTGAAAACATAACAGTACCCAGACAGCACATCTTCGAAACAGGAGGTAGAAAATACATATTTTGAACGCAGCCACGTAGCTCTTTTAAATTTGGATATTTGGGTTCCTTAGGGCTTGCTGACAAAGAATATGTAAAACGTTACGCAAATAGTCCAGGAATTAATAAATTATACCCAAAATAAAATAGTGGGGATGCCTGACAGCATGGAATCATTTCTGCTCATAAAATTTTTTTATAACGTGTTTGAAAAGAATCTTACGTTACAGAATTAGCCTACCATGTAAACTCCAAATTGATTGGAGCGCAACAAATGAAAGACTAACCACGATTGGTCGGGCTATAAATACTATCTTTCGTTGTTAGGGGAGACGTGAAAAGGTAACATTTTTTCAAACACTTGTCGAAACGTGGCCTCATTGGCTAGACTCGCTGATATACTCACTTAGGAGCGTTAGTTCGAGACCACTAGTGCAAATAATCTTGATAAAGCAACAGTGCATTGAAGCCAGCTCATATTTGTGTTAAATAAAAGCCTGGAACATAAGCAGATGGGAATTTGTGCCAGTAATTGTGCCAGAATTCATTGCTAATCAACGTATCTGTGTTTATTTCCATGAAATTGTGGTAAGCTTGAACCATTCAGTATCTTTTAATGAAAATTGAATGTAAATTGTTAATTTATGCCTGTATATATATGTGTAGTTCAGTGGCAAACAGGAGATAAAGCCTATAATGCTCCAGCCTGAACAGAGGGTGTCGGAGGGAAGTAAAACGGCATGGAATGGCCAAATAGTACACTGACACCTGGATGATTGATTAGACAGAAATAATGCTGGAAGTGCAGAGGCGTAGTGACCATTAAGGAGGGTAATGCTGGTATAAAGTATTTCAGATGAAGCTGACAGTTGGCCTAACGCTCTGAACTCAATGTTTGTGTTGTATTGTGCTCAGTGTAGAACTAGAGTATCAATTAGTTATGAAGTAGAAGGTACATCCTTCTTGTTTTCAGGGACCGTGGTCTTGATGGTACTGAGCAGCACCTGGTCAGAGCTTTGCTGAATCCAGAGTCGGACAGCATACTCCTTGGTCTTTTTAGCTATCAGTGAGGTGTCTCCAGAGCCCAGGGGAGAATTCGAGCAGAGGAGTCCTTTCCTGCCGCCATCACGCAAGATAAGCTGATTTGGCAAGCTGAGCTCAACATTATATCCCCTCATCTTGAAATAACTTTGTAAAAATAACATTCAGAGGGGAATTTAATTGTCTTAATATCAGGAACTGAGAACATCTCCAATACTAGTCCCTAAAGACAAACTATTGAAGTCATGATGACAAATACCAACAGAGCTTGAACAAAACAAAACCAGTATTACCTCATATTACCACTACACAACTGACACACATAGGATATTTTAATAATATATGTCACTACAATATTCATATTGATAAAGTCTGTACATATACTTGTAATTAAAATTGATTGTGATTCCTGGTTCCTTTGTATTTGAATCAGGACACATATACCTTTATAACAGAAATGAATACATATTGTTATTTGAAAAGTTATCAGTGACTCCTTAAGATATTCTCATAGAGTGTTATATGTATGTGAGTGTCACAGTGTTGTCAAGAGTAGTGGATTAAATTAAATTGTTTATATGTCTGTTGTTGTGACTTACACTTCATCATACCCATACCCTAGACACATAACGTAGTCATCACACTATCCCAGAATAATTCTGACTGAGATATATAGATATGTGGTAGCAAGTAAGGTTATCTATAATACACTACTCTTAATAGATATAGATACCTTCACAGCTGATCTCAGTCAGTACACTAAGTCCCCTATAAATATTTATAACATCCCACTTCACCACATATATTGGGGTCTCGCTCTTGGGATTTTGAATCTTTCCCTATTAAAAATATTGGGGGTAATTCACTTCAGGGAATATAAGAATTAAAAGGTATCCTTGGGTGGAATTGAATAAGGTTGAGCTCACGGTGCCTGTGTTGTCCATTAGATATATTTAGAGATTAAATTGTTGGTTAGACATTGTAGAAATTTACCTGATAGACAATGGCGGACCTGGCCAAGTTTCGATCTGCTGCTGTACAGACTGCAAAAGAGTTAGGATTAGATGGGCAAGTTATGGTTGCCTATGTCACCACGGAATGTGACAAATTTATTGAACGCGAAGAAAGAAGGTTTGAAGCCGAAAGAAGGTTAGAGGCTGAAAGGGAAATTAAGAGGTTGCAAATTGAGGCTGAGGCTAAGAAATTGGAAGCAGAAAGAGAAGACAAAAGATTAGCTGCAGAAAGAGAAGCCGAGGAAAGAAGACAGGCTGCAGAAAGAGAAGAGAAGAAATTAGCTGCAGAAAGAGAAGAGAAGAAATTAGCTGCAGAAAGGGAAGAGAGGAAATTAGCTGCAGAAAGGGAAGCAGAAGATAAAAGATTACAAAGGGAACATGAGTTACGACTAAGGGAGTTTGAGTTTCAAGGCCATGCTCCTGAAAATGGTGCCAGTCCCTTTGCCTCTGATGCTACGGTTACTCAAGGAGCCTCAACCTCAGCTATGAATTTTCATTTAGATCATTTTGTTGAGTTTTGCAAAAATGAGCAGAGGTGATCAGGAAAATTATGACATGCTAAAGCAGGCTCTTTTGTTAAGGTATGAAAAGAATGCAGAATTCTATAGGAAAAAATTTAGGAATGCTAAACTACTGTCAGGTGAAACCTATCACCAGTTCTCTGCACGAATAGAGACATACTTGGAGAAATGGACTTCTCTGGGGAAAACCCAAGATCTTAAGGAAATGGTCCTTATAGAGCAATTAAGAGAGTCCATGGCTCCAGACCTGAGAAAGTTTCTCATGGAACAAGGTGCAGAGAGGCTGGATGAGTTGTTAAATGTTGCTGAAAGGTATCAAGCAGCTCAAGCAGAGGTAACAGGTAATAAAAAGAAACAAGTGGATAACTTTAGGGCACCACAGAACTTTAATAAATTTGATCCTAAGGATCAAAATAAAGGTAAGCACCAGTTTGATAGGCCACGGTATGACAATAAAAATAAATTCCCACAATTCGATGAAAGGAAATATGATGAAAGAAAATCTTTCAACCAAGGAAAAAAAGGTGGTGTAAGAATTGTCAGATGGACAATCATGACACTGACCGTTGCAGAAGGAAACCTGTGTATATGGCAACCCTTCAGGTCAGGTCGACCTCAAGACAGGAGGAGGATATTATGTTAGATACCACTCCAGAAGAGATGAGGAAGGCACAGGCTGGGGATAAAACACTCAAGCCTTGTTTCAGAAAATTGTCAACTTGTCATACAACTCCAGGCAAGGGAGATTTTTACATGAAAAACAAGTTGATGTATAGGAAGACTGGAGCTAGATCCAAAGGTCAGGGACAGCTGGTACTTCCTAAAAGATACAGGACAGAATTAATAAGGAGCCTACATGTGAAACCAGATGGGGACCATGAGAAGATAGGTACCATCATTCAAAAGGTGGCTCACAATTATTATTGGCCCAAAGCAAGATGGGACATTGAGAATTTTGTAGAAAGGTGTAGCATAGCACATGAGGGAACACCCACAAATGGGAACATGGATCAGGACCTGGACACGCCACGGGGCAAAATTAGGCCTGATAATAAAAAGAAAAATAGATTTGATAAAGTGGACCAAATGGAATGGGAAGCCCCTTTTCACGGACAAGCTTCACTTAACTGTTTTACAATGGCCACTATGCGGAAAGTGCAAAAAGATGTCTTACCCCAGGATAAGCCGAAAATCCCTCAATCGGACTTAAACAAACTGGAGGAAGAAGATGTAGAGAGGAAATCTCTCATCAAGAATTTTAAGTGGGGAGAAAGCCCCAAAAGAAAAATTGGTAGCGGTCGTTTTGTGAATGATAATTCTGGGAGGAAAAATCATCACTATAAAGCTTCGAGTGGAAGAGACCATACCGGTGCATGGACAAATAGGTCCACACAATTAAAGGTCCACATGTAGCTTTGTTAAGAACGTGGACTGATGAAAAGGCAGAGGAAAACATTACATCTTCATACCAATATGTGAATGAGCTGACCACTCGGTTAAAAACTGGCTGGAAACTTGCCAATGAAAATTTGAAACAAGCCAGGAAGAAACATGCTGCCTATTATAACAGGAAGGCGAAGGACAGAAATCTGGCTGTGGGAGAGAAAGTACTGCTTCTTTTGCCTGGGAGTCAGAATAAGTTACAAATTGGATGGCAGGGTCCATATACAGTTTTAGAGAAGGTGTCTAGAACAAATTATAAGATAGATAAGAAGGGGAAAGAAAAAATCTATCATGTGAATCCCTGAAGAAATATTTGGAAAGAGAACATCAGGAAGAGACACACTTGTTGACCTTGTCCATCGCCATGGAGATGAAAAAGGAACCACTTTCATCATTTGAATATCCATTACACCCCTGTGAGACAGCAGCACAGGTGAAAATCAGTACACATTTAACGAAAACTCAGAAAGAGAGAGTGCAACAGGTTCTAAATAATCATGCAGAGGTGTTAACAGACCGACCAGGGCATACAAACCTATTGGAATATGATATGAAACTAATAGACTCCACACCTGTCTGTATGAAACCATATTCGATTCCGTTTGCTAAGGAGAAAGCTTTGAAGGAAGAGATAGACTATCTGTTGAAGGAAGGAATTATTTCGCACAGTGAGTCGTCGTATAGTTCCGGTGTTGTACTCTTAAGGAAGCCCTCTGGAGAACATAGACTCTGTATAGATTACAGGAGACTGAATGCTATTACAGAAGGACAGGTGGATCCATTGCCGGATACAAATCAGCTGTTTGCCAGGCTAAATAAAGCTAAATATTTCTCAAAAGTGGATCTGAGTAAAGGATACTATCAGATTCCAGTAAAGCCTGAGGTTAGACCATACCTAGCTTTTAGTACCTCAGAAGGACACTATGAGTTTAATAGATTGCCATTTGGATTGAAGAATGCGCCTAGTGTCTTCTCTAGAACGATGAGAAAATTATTGGATCCTCTGAATAATCCCTGTATAACAAATTTTATGGATTGTCGTGGAATATTCTAATCCACATATATAAATTATCAAGTAAATATAAAGCCTAATAAATACATATAATAAATAAAGGAAGAAGTATGGTAAAGAACAGTGCTGTCACAATGACAGTACTCGAAATCCCCCTTGTTTTCTGCTTCGTCTGCAAATTGTAACGCTTTCACGTTGATAGTAAAAGCTTACTGTATTATACCCGCTTTCTTCAATGAAACGTGTGCTGTATTTCTTGGAAAAACATTGAGAGGCACCCTGCGTAATGACCTAAATTAATCCTAACATTAATTATACTGCGTTACCCAAAACGAACGAACAGATGGACTAAAGGATAAAGAGAGAGGGAGGGCTGAAAATCAGGAACGCATGCAACACGCGTCGCGCGATACACAATTACTACTATCATGCGTGTAAGACTACAAGCACTAACTTTTTCGGACGGACAGTGATAAATTCACTACCCTTCCCAGAGTTGGGTTTTAAAATCATAAAAACGCTTATTAGGAAAGATAACAATAGATGGGTTTACGGTTGAAAACATAACAGTACCCAGACAGCACATCTTCGAAACAGGAGGTAGAAGGAATTGCATATTTTGAACGCAGCCACGTAGCTCTTTTAAATTTGGATATTTGGGTTCCTTAGGGCTTGCTGACAAAGAATATGTAAAACGTTACGCAAATAGTCCAGGAATTAATAAATTATAACCAAAATAAAATATTGGGGATGCCTGACAGCATGAAATCATTTCTGCTCATAAAATTTTTTTATAACGTGTTTGAAAAAAATCTTACGTTACAGAATTAGCCTACCATGTAAACTCCAAATTGATTGGAGCGCAACAAATGAAAGACTAACCACGATTGGTCGGGCTATAAATACTATCTTTCGTTGTTAGGGGAGACGTGAAAAGGTAACATTTTTTCAAACACTTGTCGAAACGTGGCCTCATTGGCTAGACTCGCTGATATACTCACTTAGGAGCGTTAGTTCGAGACCACTAGTGCAAATAATCTTGATAAAGCAACAGTGCGTTGAAGCCAGCTCATAAGTGTGTTAAATAAAAGCCTGGAACATAAGCAGATGGGAATTTGTGCCAGTAATTGTGCCAGAATTCATTGCTAATCAACGTATCTGTGTTTAGTTCCATGAAATTGTGGTAAGCTTGAACCATTCAGTATCTTTTAATGAAAATTGAATGTAAATTGTTAATTTATGCCTGTATATATATGTGTAGTTCAGTGGCAAACAGGAGATAAAGCCTATAATGCTCCAGCCTGAACAGAGGGTGTCGGAGGGATGTAAAACGGCATGGAATGGCCAAA